>JAUTBT010046505.1:0-16447 GCA_032361225.1 Lepetodrilus schrolli | reverse complement strand
TGTCTCTCTCTCTCTCTCTCTCTCTCTCTCTATTGATATATATATATATATATATATATATATATATATATATATATATATTTATATAGCGAGATAGAGAGAGAGGGGAGGGGAAGAGAGAAAGAGATAATGCGAGAGAGGAGAGATGAATAGGAGCAAGAGGGAAGGAGAGAGAAAACTGATAAATAGGAGAGAGGGGAGAGAAGGGGAGATAAATAGGAGAGAGAGAGAGGGAAGGAGAGAAAATGGATAAATAGGAGAGAGAGAGAGGGAGACAGAAGGTGAGATATAAACAGGAGAGCCAGAGAGACAGAGGAGGAGGAGAGCAAATTCCTTCCTTATTCCTTAACCACGTAGGTGATTCCTAGTACGAAAATATCCAGACCATCTGCCTGGTCCCTGTTGGACACACATGTGGGATTTGTTTTGAAAGGCCTCTAGCACGTGTTGGGCATGTGAGGTAACAGCTCCTGCTAAATGTCAAGAAATGAGGAATTGAATGTTTATGCGTAGTGTCAACCCAATGCAATAAAACAAAGGTCTATTTCTACCACCGTCACATAAACAGCGTATGTGGTTTAAAAGACATCGATGCATTTCACATTGTCGTTGGTTTATTTTTTCGCTTAAAATTTGATTCTTTTATGACAGTTGTGGCATTTCGTTTTGCAAATATTGACAATAAGAAATTTGGGTTTGGTTGAAATAATGAGGTGTGATATATAACAAATGCATTTAAAGGGGAAAAATATATTGCAATTAATATTGTGATGGTGCTTGTGTAACTCTGAGATAATCTGTTATGGATTCAGTAAGCATCGATTTTCTCTTGAACCGAACAATATTTAAGTTTCAAAATCATTCTGCCAGTCACGTATCTTGTTAATTAAAACGTGGGTATACTTATTGTACTTCTACGGTGTTAATAAAAAAATATTTAATCCTTATTCCGAAATTGTATTACATTTTCATCAATTATTTATGATAAAAAATATAATAATTATTAGATTTTTTTTTAAATAACGCAATGTACATGTAGGTTCTAGTACTTGGCCTATGTTTATATGAAATTCACGTATTTATTTCGCATGTAGACGTGCAGCGATAACCCTTTACCCCTTTAAAAAATATATGTCTACGACTTTGTATCAACTTCAGATAAAAGTACATTACTTCAGGTTATGTATTGGTGTTTGTTTACAATTAATATGTATCAATGTCAAACTGGTTTACCCAGTCAAAATATTAATATTGAAAGATATATTCGTGTTGCCAAATTAATTTATATATTATAAATATTACAGTTTATGTTTTGAAATTATCCAAGAATCAAAGTGAAATAAAAATGGATTATTATTCTGCTTAATTAAATTTGATTTTATGGTTATTTTAGTTATGTACATCTAACATCTAACATAATGTATATGTAGAAGGCAAGTTTATGAGTTAAATTAATAAAATTATTATCGACACTTTTGTGATTAAGAATTACATTGTACTAAACAGTAGACATGTTAATATTATGGTAATTGTAAAAACAAATTTTAAAACATCGATATTAACAAAACAAATAAATTATCAGCATCAAGATTCTCTCCGCTTAAGAGTCCTATTATTTATATTATTACGGAAACTCGATAATCAGAGTTTTACTACAAGTTTGCTTTTCTTTTAATTTGATAGTGAAAACACATCGCAAAGATGTGATACCCTTGTCGATCGTTTCTAAATATTAACAATTCTGTTTTGAAGAGTTGGTCTGTCACTAAATAACCGTTGTTCTTGGAGAAAAATCTTGTGCTGACAAATTTGCGGTTCCTTCGACAACTTGTCACTCACCTCGGAACCAACCCGTGGAAGATTTTAAATACTATCCGGAATATGGCGCTGCGTTGAATCCGTTGTCGCTATTTATTAACTCAATTTAATAATTCGCTGACCTGGGGGTGAATTCCTTACTTTGCTGCGATGTCTTCCAGACCGCATTCACGTAGCACTGAAAGGCAGTTATGAGTCCATACTTAGTTAGATTAGAAGGAAGAGAACTCTTAGGAGAGATAGTATTTATAAAAAGAAATTTGTGTATCTTTTTTTTAAAATTCGTTTCTAATTTCGTTTCATATAAGGGTTTTTATTTTTGTTTTAATTCGGTTTCATATTAGAAATGTTTTTTGTTGTAGTTTGGTTTCGTGATTAGTGTTTGGGTGCTTTAATTGTGCGGTCGCTTTAATTTTTTATACAGGTAATTTCAGGGTTATGATTTCAAGGTTTAGCGCTATTTCTAATAGACTTCAAATTCTGATAATAGTTCAGAATAATAATGATCCCCCCCCCCCCCAATAATTAATAATATAATACGAATGTATGATTTTAAAAGGTATTACGTTATATATTCAAGCATTATAATATTTTGAAATATATTTCCTATTTGAACTTTTCTTAATATCAATGTTAAACATTGTTGTTTGTTTTTTTGTTGTGTTTTCTGAACCAACACGATCCTCCGAGTTAAAAAGTCATACGACATCTTGTTCAAACGGATATTGATTATGTAATATTCGTTCAATTTGAACTAACTGGACGTCTTTCAAGACAGTTGCTGTCATCTTCAAAGACGCGATAACGAGTGTCTAACGCCGACACGAGTAATAAATAAACCAAAGGTTCTTCCTAGCCGACTATGGACTATCG
Organism: Lepetodrilus schrolli; assembly: GCA_032361225.1. NCBI lineage: Eukaryota > Metazoa > Mollusca > Gastropoda > Lepetellida > Lepetodrilidae > Lepetodrilus > Lepetodrilus schrolli. The sequence continues at coordinate 13,756 of JAUTBT010046505.1, read as the reverse complement.
ATTTTAGCATTTCTTGTAATGTAAATGAGATCTAGTCTCCACATTAATTATGACTGATGTTCCTCCGTCGATAATTGATCGTACAAACTATAGATTTGCCGTAAATGTTGTGTTTCTTTCTTCTTCTTTTTTGTTGTTGAAGCAAGTAAATAATCCTGAACTTGTGGTTATTTATCGGACACACATTACATACACGTCATGCATTTACTTCTCATATACATACATTTCTATTATTACTAATGTTTATGGTATTATGCTACATGTTATGCTGGTAAAAATATGGTTGTTTACAATTCGTTGTTAAATAAATAGAATTAATTTTAATTAATGTATTTTTAAAAATTTATTTTATTTTAATGTGTGTGTGTGGGGGGGGGGGGGTGGGGGGGTTGCTATGTACTTCTGTATTTTAAAAATTATTTCTGTTAATGTCAACCATTCCTGCTTATGTAAGAATGTATTTCGTGCATTTCGATACATTTAAGAGTCAAACAATTGGGTGTTGATACTAATTAGAATCCTTCCTGTACAGCGCACTGGAGCTATTTAATTAATTCCTCGCATTGAGACGTCAGTAATTTATTTTACAGACCACTAGATAGAGAAACTGTCGTCAAATTGTTACACTTTTTCCCTCGTGATAACATTGTCAATGTCAGGACTAACTAGTGACTGGGGAAAGTTTACGGGAGTTTGGAGGGAAGAGGGAATTAGGCAATGCTATTCTCCATACAACTCAATTTGACTATCGCGTTACCGTGTTTAATTGGACCTTGGGCTGCTATGCTGCACGTTTTCTTTCTGAGATGGAAAGTCGAGGCAAGCATTGCGAACTTATCAGCTCGTAATAAGTGGTATGATTGTGTTCTTTCTCTGTGTATATACTGGTCCCGGAGGCGTGATGCGCTGCTCTCTGCCTTGCCGTGACTGTTGACTCCCCTCGAATGTGTCAATGAGTATGAATAATAAACGGCTTCTCTGGATAGACTGCTTTGAATCCAAGCAGGCAGGAGCGTTATTCATATGAATTCATTATATTTATAGCAACTGTCAATGTTGAATTCAGTTTATTGTGTCAGTGTTTGGGACGATGTTAAGCGAATTAATATAATGTTCAATATTTAAAAAAATATATATATGAACCGATACCGTTTGCCTCTTGTATTATATTCAAACTGTTGAGTAGTTTTGTTTAGTTTGAATTGACATCCCGTCCAGTATATGTCCTGGTATTTTAATTTATTAAAAATATAAAATCATATTTCCAAGATTACTGTTATTGCTCGTTTCAATATTCTATTCTTAATAATGATGTGCATTTAATATTTACGAACGATGAGAAAATCTCAATGTGAGACCTACTTTTTGTATGTTGTATAATACTGATACCCACGTTTTGCAATCAATTGTGAAAATTGCGTATAGTTTCGATTCTGGCAATTTTTATTTATAGGAAATTTTTATTTTCAGGTCTTGGTCCGGGCGATAATCCGGAGCGAGCAGGAGAAGTGTTAGACAGGGAAGGTTACCAGCATCAGACCCCTAGGCAGAAGCGAGTTCGAACCTCATTTAAACATCATCAACTGAGGACAATGAAGTCATATTTTGCTCTCAACCATAACCCAGACGCAAAAGATTTAAAGCAGCTAGCTCAAAAGACGGGTCTCTCCAAAAGAGTACTCCAGGTAAGATATTCTAATCCGAATTTTAAAAAATATTTTTAAAAACTAAATAGCATATCCTAACGCACATAGCGCCATTTTAACCGTCGGGTGGTTCAAAAGTTCCGCATTTTTAATCCCTGCCTTTTTTTTAATGAGGACGGTAACTCCAAAGATCAACGTTTAAATTTCTCAAGAATTGATACAATCCGAAATTCAATGAAGCCGCAGTTTATCAAGGAATGTTTACTCAAATTCAATAAACAGAGCGTCTATAGGGGCCCACTTCAGACCTTTGTGAACGGAAACATGTGACATGCGGACAAGAGGCAGAGGTGCATTGTGGGTGCGGATGGGAGACAAGAGGGCATTGTGGGGAACTAAGTTCCCAAAACAAATCGTGCAAAAACGACCAAAAAATCCGGCGGTGTTCCCCAAAAGTGGGAATGAACCGTGCTCATTTGTTCGGCCGTTGTTGCAGACCACACAGGCTTATTCCGAACTGAAACACGTTTGCTCAGCGTAAATGTGGATGTTTGTCCAGTATCGTTTTCCACCTACCCCGTCCGTTATGTACCTCCAGGTGAATGAAGAGGGTCTGAGAAGGGTTCCTTGCGCCCCGATGGCGTTTTCTATGGGGGTCTTGTTGGCCGCCAGTTTTGTCATTGTTCTCAGCGACACCTTTCGGTGTTTACCGAGAGAGAAAGACTTGACTAGCATTCAGGTTCATTGTAACTCGCCGGCACAGCTTTTGATAAATATACTACGGTTCATCATGAAAGACGATGAGACGTTATGTTCACACCACACATTCATGCAGCTTACATTCATTTGTATTTTCATTAAAACGTTATTTTAAAATTGAATATGGTTTATTAACAATATCCATTTTAATTTTAAAAGAAAATAATAGAAATCAACTATGGTTTAATAACAATATCCATGTAAAATGTAATGTTTTGTGGCAAGTTAAAAATATGGATCCATGTTTTATCACAGCAGTTATTCCTTATGTTTTCTTACGGGTGGGTATTAACAGCTGTATACGGGTACGAGGCCATGGTTTGATCTTTGTTTCAATCCACAACGACCGCCTCTTCTCTTACGAGATGGGAGGGTTAGCACTTAGGGTTTATGTACCCCTATGGGCCCAGGTTCTTCAAATATTTACCGCCCCTCTTACAATCCAAAAATAGATTTCAGTCGTTTTTGACACGTTCCTAGTTTTATACACACTTGTCCTTCAACTCCGCGCATCGCAGGCACGTTATTCTGTTTACATTTTTTCTCGCCCTATGCTGGTAACTTCAATGAGCAATTCAAGCTGCAGCACCGTCACACTGGAAAGTGTCGTGTAGTTTCTGAAAGATATGAAAAGGCTGAGCAAACCTATATAAATATCAGAAACGAAAATTGAAAAGGTAGTGCGCGGAGCTTATTGATACAAAGGTGTATTCATGTTTCCCTTGAAAGACGGCATGTACAAGACTATTCCGGATGCCTTCCAAAGGACCCCAATGTATGCCTAACTTCTTCGGAAGTATTCAATAGTTCAACTAATATTAACTAGGCTATTTACTGACTCGTTGCAGTTCATAAGGTTAAGCTATGGTATAATTGCTGGTCCGTTTCTAACGCTCCATGGATATAGCGCTGATGACGGTATCAAATTTCTTGTTTTTAATAAACGTCATTAAGCGTAACCAACCGATGAGCGTTACGGAATTATTAATTTTAAATAAGGCCAAAAAAGGAAACATTTTAAAGGACAACGTCTCATTGCCTTGAATATAGTTGAACAGAACTGTATTTGAGGTACAAATGATAGTGCACCCTATTCTAGGAAACTGTTTTTAGAACTGTAGTAACTTAGTATTTAAACCATGGTACTTCACCCTTCTTCCAATGGTAATTAAAAACATTATTCAGAAATGTAATCGGAAAACATCGAAGTATTCAGAATTGTAATCAGAAAATGTTTCTATGTTTCAGGTGTGGTTTCAAAACGCACGTGCAAAATATCGAAGAAACCTCCTAAAGCAGCAGGATTCCGACAAAGGCAACGCGAATTCAGTCGGGAGTCCGAATGGAGAAAAGGCGAACGATTCCCACGACCAATCTTTAACCGACCTCTCCAATACTCGATCTCCAGCCTTGTCGGATATCAGTTCTAACGGCTCCCTGTCGGACATCCAGACACCCGCCTTGGACAACGACGGCGGAAGTAACAGCATTTCCGATCTGTTCTCCAGTTCAATATCGTCGATAAACTAATGTTGTCCCTTACGGTCCCCCACCGACGGAGATTATTTGAATTCATGATATATTTTGCTATTTATTGAGTAACTGTAAAACTGGTCACGTTTGTATAATTCGTTGTATAATATTTTGTGTTCGAACGCCGACGCGGAAGACAGATGGTACCAAAGTTCTGAGATTGTGTGCTTAGCGGGCGCGTTCATGAACGACATTCAGTTTTCACTGGGAATACGTAGAAAGTGCTAAAAATGTGAAAGATGAATAACGGACCACGTGCTATTTATTTGGCATATGCATCTGAAGAAGTCTATATAAGTGCTCGGAAACATTGCAAACCAGAATTCTGAAGACTTTTACATAACACGAAGCTCATCGTACAAACAAATGTGCGTATGACTTAAGAAACACTAGGTGTGTCACACTCATAGGGGAGGAAAAACACTAACTGCTCAAATATGCGTGCACGTGCGTGATATGCCTTGGGAGAACCACCATCTTCTACCCTTCGTTTGGTTTTCAGCCACCAGAAATGTGTCGTAAATAAGCCAGAGATGCGGTTTCTTTGTATTTTGTGGATACATCGAATTAAATCAGGCCGTGGAGCTTCTCTTTGAACTGATCGCAAGCATATGTAACTGCGGTGCATCTACTCGCAAGATGGCCGCCTGCCCCTGAGATCCTGGTTGATACAAAAATCAGAAACACATTTCACGGCGAACTGGCAACAACTGCGAGAGGAGGGGAAAACCTTTAATAAATCAAGGAACATTCCATTGGGCTGTATAAATAACAATTACATTATTATCAAATGATGACTACCGTGAATAGTAAATAACTTGTTGTACTGTACAAGTTTTGGGCCCTAAATTTCTACGCTTCTTTTGCAGCAAATTTATATGCCACAATTTTATTCCTTTTATTCATCATTTCTTTGGAGAGTTCGTATATTGACAGGAATACATGTATTCTGTGCACATATATTCCTCTTTACCAAAGTGTTTCAAATGTTGTCAACAAATATTTATATGTAATACATTTCAGAAAAGATTGAATAAGTTAGGTTTATTGTTACTGTATAATTACTACAAGTTGATTATGCTGGGTTGTTGCTGAGTAAATTTTGGGAAAACCCCGTGTTTGTGTGTGTGTGTGTGAGAGAGAGAGAGAGAGAGAGAGAGAGCGAGAGAGAGCGAGAGAGAGAGAGAGTCCTCGTACACACGCGTCAGTGCGCGCGGTGGTACACATATTGTGGGTGAGGGGTATTTTTTATTTTTTTTTAGAAAAGCAGGCGTGACTCTCGGGCTGTCTCGCAGATGGGTTTGCGGACGTTTGGTACAGGGGTAACACAGGGGCAGGGGGAACTATTCGAGGAAGCAACAAGGTGCTAACAGTATAACCTTCCCTGGTGGTGTCCACATTTTCAGCCCAGAGAGCACGCAGGTGCACCATTTGCCTTGGCGCACCATGACGCCATCACGATGTCTATTCTTAGAACGGTATTATCCAATTAAAGAACGAGAATTATTTTATTGTGCCAAGCAAACTGGTCATTCTGGGGTTTTTTTTTGTTTCTTCACTGAATTAAATTATATTTTGTTGTTCGCGTGTTACTCATTTGAGGGCACTTTTTTTAATTGGGGTTAGAGCCGCTTTAAATATTTAACGTACTTACTTCTAGACGTGTGATTATGCCAAAATGGAAATGAATCTTTTGGGCGTAACTAAACTAGTTGCCATTCTATTATGTTATGCAGTGGATTGTTTCCAATTTAGTTGCTCGCATGTTACCCACTTCCTTCTTGTCAAGGGATTACGAACATAATTTGAAAACCGAACCGTTTGGAAGGTAACGAAACATACGTTTGTAAATTACGACATCTAAATGTTCAAACTTATCGTGTAATTATAAAAGGTGAGAACGACCAAAAGAACTAGAAGACCTCAAACCGGCTGTAGCTCATTAGAAGCATGTAAAGAATAAGCGGGAGGACAGCATGATTTTTATTGGCCGATATAAACAGCTGACGTATCGTCTGCTATTTCGCTCTTGGGCGTGGTTCCGATACCATGGACATTTTTATGATGCACTTTGCACCTTAAGCTGTCGTCTGCTCCGAGAATGGCGATTCTTCCCGACATATGGAGCTCACATTTTTATCGAAGTAAGGAGTATCGGGTGTTATTAAACAAGAGTTCTCTAATAAGTGACCTCGACTTTACCTTTGAGGGGAGATAACTCTCCATAATTAGCGCCGTGTTTGGTTACAGACGTTGAACCTTAGCCTCGCTCACCTTCACAGAGATTGCCCTAAGAAATATTGATATATTGTTCGTACTATAGTGTAGTCAACAGAAATGACTGGCATAAATGAACCATCATTATGTGAAAGCCATTTTGGTATTTTTAATATACATAGTTATCTATGTGGAGGTTTATCATGCTATTGGTGGGACATATATATATATATATATATATTGATTGCGAGGCCTCCCGGAAGCAGAAATGTCTCTATCATTATTCTAATTGACAATATCAGCCAATCACATTTCTCGAATTATTTTGCCCGATACAATGCACGTGCATATCGTGCTGTCGGTGACGCTTCCTCTTCATCAACGTTAAAAACAAAGTTACTCCGCTCTGGCAGGTGATAGGTCGGAATGTTATCAGCTTTAATTGATATGTCAAAAACCTACAGATATTAATCATTGCTCAGGTTAACATGCAGGCGACGTATTTTCAACACGGCTGAGAAGTATAGATCTTTTCTGCCACTCTCTTACTATCCGCTCCGAATGCCCCTTGACTGATAAAGATGATTATTCAGAGCATCTCTCTTAGTTCTTATGATTTCGTCTCAGTGCAGAAACATTGCCTCCTCGTAACTTACCCAGCAAGTTAATAGACAGGCGGAAGTATACATCTGTGTATGAATTGATATGAATATTTACGCGGGAAGAACGCTTTCATATCGTTTCCTCTTCCTCCGAGTGTTAAAGAGCGGATCGCACACCTGACTAAATGAAATCTAAATATGGCAGCTATCTAGGAATTCCGATCCATGTTCGTCTTCCGGTTCAGATTTTATGCTGACAACTGTGACAACTCTGGTATTGCGGATCCAATATGGCAGCCATTGCGAAATTCCTATACTCTCTCACGGAGAAGGATTTGGGCATCTGTTTTCGTTTATCTAACAATCTGGGTGCCATCTTGGAAAACAGTTTAACCAAACAGAAACGGTATGGGCGCTTGCTGTTGGATAGTGTACGTGATTCGGCGTTTTATTTTAGATTTACCTTTGGAGCTGTTTCGAATTAATCTCGTTCCACACTTTACCACTTTTAAGAAATTAAAGTCACGCGTCGGTCTCGCATTTACCAGAGGCACCTGATAAGTAGAATGTCTGATCTATTAGTCAATAGATACATTTTGCAAGGATGAAATCCAGCAAGACACTCCTTTTTGCAACACATTCCAGACCGGAGCTTTTTAATATGGGACTATAACTGTAAATTTAAACATGTATAGAATTGTAGCACGTAATGTTAATGCTATCCACCTGCATGATCCATGTTCTCTGTACGCTATATATTTTTTTTTACATCAATCGCGTTATATTATTGACATTGATATTTATGAAGATATGAATAATGAAAGTGAAAAGAAAAAAAACTGTTTTTTTAATCACTTATATAATTATGACAAACTAATTTAATAGTTACGTTATTTGTGTTACGTTACCCTTGTCGAAATACCGGAAATTCCAAGTACTATTATCTACAACCTTCCATTTTCAATACTGATATTAATTTAAATTGATAATTAGCATTACTAAAATTGAAAATAGTCTTTACTAATGTTTCACGTTAATCTGGAATAGAGGAGTATATGTGCACACACCATTCAATTTGATATTTTAGAGTCTATCTCCATGCTACTTGTTGTTTATTTTACTATTGAGAATATTGTTTTTTTAATCAATATTAAACTGTATTAAATGTGAAACCACGATTTCAAGAAGAGCTGAATTGTACATAATTTGTATGAAGAAACATGTATAATGATGAATTTTCTTGATATTTGTACTTTGCAGACGAGGGTTATTGTCATGTGTCAGGGAGAGAATTCTATATAATGTATACATGAAGTCGGAAAGCGCCATTCCGTATTTTAAATGTTCTAACTATTTAAAGTACAGTTCAATTAGTCATTGTCCAATGAATGTATATGAGCCAATTTAACGGTATACTGCAGAAAATCTTTCATTGAATTAAATTATCAAATATTGTGTAAAATGTATTTTAGTGTCAAAAAAACACCATGAATGATATAAGTATAGTGATTCCTGTCTCATGTCGTCATCAGTTTTGTTGTTCTACGTCATTACATCAGTGCATTAAGTCAGTGTGGCTTGAACTACGCATCGTCTGTTATAATTTTATGACGAATTCTTTACAGTTTATTGACTGTACATACATCGAATAAATAAATATGTTTAACAGATAACGTATCTTTTTCTTTTGTAATTCTATGATGCAATTGAGTGTGGTTACAACTAATTGTGAAAGGTGCACTTGCTGACAGCATATTTTTTCATGCATCCGTGCTTTCGTTCGCCAGCTTGCATCTCTCACTCGAGTCGTACTCCTGCTGAAGAGGAGAGTATACACCTGACCTTTCCTGACTTCTCTCGGGTGAAACACAAGGTTCTCTATTGGGAATTTCATCACTCGAGTGTGACCCTAGGTTTGATTGTATGATGAATCGAATACTACCCAAGAGGCATACACTATGCGGTAATCCGTACATAGTTGGACCCAGAACTCAGACGATTACCCGTTTATCTCACATATTTGGATCCGTCTTTTAACATTATTCATTAGTCGTTGCGCGTTACCTTATAGTTATTACCCACAGGGGTTCGGTGATAGAATAGTAAAAAATAATAATGAAAAGATATTATAGATATTCAAGATCTTTTTTTTAAAATAATATAAAGGAGACATGCTACCAGTCTAGGTCAGCCTCTCCTCGCCTTGCCTCGACACTTAATGCTCCCTCAATATCCATAAATACCTCTGATGTTGCGGATTTCCCTGTCCCCGCCTGTCCTTGCTTTATTTTTTCCAACGCTTGTTGTTACTTCCTGTTTAGAAAAGATTTCTTTATTTATCTCGGTACTGTGAAAACTTCATTATCCATACTATTATATATTCCATAGGCTGGATAAGGGGTACTCCTCTTCCGTCTACACAACTAGGATGATTCATTGTATTTTTTTGGAAACTTCGTTCGGGGTTATCAGAGATACGATTTAATTCAGAGGTATTTATGGTAAGAACTGCTCCCACGGGGAGCAGGACATGGTACCATTAAAACAACTACAGAGCTTGACAATAAAATAGATATGCACATTTAAAATTTCAGTCGATATTGATTGAGCATCAAGTGTCCTCCTTTCTTAGATATTAGAGTGCGAGGCGAGGCTGACCTAGACTGGTAGCATGTTTCCTTTATATATATATTTTTTTAAACAATTTATTTACAAATTCTTTTACATCATTTTTTTATTATTATTTTTTAGATCTAGAATATCTATAATATTTTTTTTAAATGTATATTTTTGGGTTTTTTACTATTCTGTCACCGAACACCTGTGTTATTATCAATGTACCAATCACTAATGAATCGTCAACATATTTGAATATCGACCATGTTCTGATCTTCAACTCTAAACATTTCTCACGTTACTCATTTAAAAAAAATATTTGTGTGTAAGGTTATGTTACACGTCGCAGTCATGAAAAAAAAGCGCACAAAGATGAAGTTGATACGGTATTCCAATCTACAATGTCGGTAACATTAGCAGACAATTCTCGGCGGATTTCCAAGATGGTGGTATAGGGTGTCATTTTGAAAGCAAAATTAACTGAACGGTGTACATGTGGTCTGAACGGTGTACATGTGGTAAACATCAACGGTCGAAAAAATATATATACTTTAATCTAATATTTCACTTTGCCCATAGTAGACACAACATCAAATATCGGTGAGATTAATTTGGGCCTTGTCATATATCTAAATAACATTTAATGCGCTTCGTTATCCAAACCAATACACGTGTTTCTTCATAAAGCAATCAAATTTAATAAAATAATGTATATTATTTGGAAATTGGTAAATGTGTAACACTGCGCATCGATGTGCTTTTATAAATACGTGTTAATGTTCATTTAAAAGAAATATGTGTGTATAAACTAATGAAATAATGTATATTCAATTTGCAAATACGACATAAAGAAAGAAACATCGCCTTTACTCTTTCATCATACATTATCAAACATCGCAATATTTTATAATTACATCTCCTAAAAAGACTTTAAACATTGATCCTGTATTGATAGTTATTGTTCGTTTGGCCTTATGGGAATATACCAATGATAAAGCGTGTACTTAAAACATGATCGACGTTACTGAACATAGCGATCCTGGGATTAATTATACTTGATGAAAAAGAAGTCTCCTTACTGAAAACAGAAATTATTATTTTAAGCACACCGTAAATTGGTCTGTGGTGGAATAAAAAGAAATGTTAGTATCTTAAAGGATAACTCGTAGCAGCCACTGGAATGATGTCTTGTGAACATGAAGCTCTTCTTATACCTCAGCGTCTGTCTTTTGGCTACTGGTATCGGCATCAAAATGTCTTAGCATTGAGGTCTGTAGGACTCGCACAAGACATCAATAGAACCAGACATTTCAAAAGCCTTCGAGGAAATATTTTCTTTCCAAAAATCAATAAACTAGACGCAAGGACATTCTCAAAAACAAAAGCCCTATTTTCAAGAGGCGCGGTTTGCCGCAAACGTTGTGATACGCCGGAAGGAATCTTACCATCGTCTGGATAAAAGCCAAACTTAATTACGTGAGTATGAATACGTTGCCTGAGGAACTACTTTTCAGGTTTCGTCCGGAGCCGGTTGAGGGTTTCTTTGTTGCTAAAAATTTTGCTGGAAACTAAATAGGAGTAAGAACAACGGTATAAAAACAAAGGAAATTCCTCGGGCATTTGACCCCAAATTTACAAGGAATGAATTCCACTCAAAGAGCTTTAAGTAAAGCCATAAATATAGAGGAATGAGTTGTGGACAATAGCAATAGGGGTGATCTCAAAACTACTCCAATAAATGAAACGGATATGAAACCATTCGGTTTGGATAACGAACATTACACGGCAAGGTAAATAATAATAAGGAAAGCAATGCCTTCCTCAAATATTGCATAAGCTATTAAGTATTTCAAAAGATGTTGAAAGAAAATCCCTCTCTAGGGGAAGGGAATTAATTTTAGATTATTCGAATGATCATCCAGTTTATCATAACAAGTAATCTACAAGATACGAAGTTTGCCATTTAAAATAATCATTGACAGTATGTATTAAACATAATGCTCTTTCGGACAATACCATGCACGTTAATGGTTGCTAAATCTTAACACGATGTGGATACTGCAGCGCTATGACTTAATATTAACATGTTGTTGCACATCGTGACGTACTTTATAACCCGCCTTAGGACACTTGCCATTTATAAATAATAAATAACACATGAAGAAATCTTGCTCGCAGAATCATCCTTAAAATATTTCGTTCTTGATAAACAGATCGTGCAATTATTGAGAGAGGTTTTGTAGTTGCAGTTAAGTATAGCCAAAATCATTCCAACCTCATGGGTTGTAATATGTCTCAAAGGAACAAAAAATATAGTGACATTTATTATAATATGACAACGTTACTATTTAATGTACACGTAGCTATAAAATCATTGAGCATTCTCCGTAAGTGTCAGTTTGACCAAAACCGGATGTATTGCCATTTTACGTGAACACGCGGCCCGTGTCAACGAATAAACAGTTTAATACCAGTATTCTGATTTATCCAAGAACGGATCAAATCCACGATTCCCTAGAAATTATGCTGATATCTGCATGATCATGCACAGTAAACCAGTCATAACAAGTCTTCTTGCTCCAAATCTAGTAATCATGCTCATGTCTGCATAATCATGCACATTACTGCAGTCAGGATCATGTACGGTACCGCAGTCACGATACGTCATCGTAGATATATTCTATCACGATACGTCTTCATGCACACAATCTAGTAATCATGCTCATGTCTGCAAGTTCAAACACACTGCCACAGTTACGATACATTTTCTTGCACAAAATCTAGTAATCATGCTCATGTCTGCACGATCATGCACAGTACAGCAGTCACGATACGTTTGCATGCATGTAATGTTGTCTAACGTATTGCTCCTAGGGTACCGCCACTTTGATATTGAATACCCTTGATCAATAACAATTCATATCTAGCTACATTGTATTACATCACCCCTAAGTCTTAACTCTTGAAAGGTCAAGTACGGATATGTCCTATCCACGAGGCGGGAGTATCGGATATCCCCCAGAACCTAAGGTGTTAACAGGTAGCAAGTCTAGGACACTTCAGATGTACGAGAGGCTTCAAGTGGATGTGCTCAAACGTTGAAGGATTATCTTTCAGAGAGGGCTATTGTTTTTGGATTCGAGGATCTAACCGTCCACTGGTGGTTTGCCTAAACAAAGAATTGAATGCGGATGTGATGAAATCTACTAGAAGTATCTTCGTCTGGTGGGATTAACTTACGTGTGCTATGACAAGGCTTTGTCAAGCACTAGACTTGCCTAAGTCTCTGAAATACAGAACTGATCTTCTGTGTACAGTAATTTGTATACGAAACCAACCCCATTCTCATTTTCTGAGATCAGACATTAGCTTTGTCATATTTCATAGAGTAAAAGACCCACCCCATTACCCGACTACGAGTATCATGTTTACTTTGCAACACATTGCAAGACTTTGAAACGTATATAAATACGAAACCCTACTACAATCTGTGTGTGTGTGTGTGTGTGTGTGTGTGAGAGAGAGAGAGAGAGAGAGAGAGAGAGAGAGAGAGAGAGAGACAGAGAGAGACAGAGAGAGACAGAGAGCAAGAAAAGAAGAAAGAAAGAAAGATAGAAAGAAAGAACGAAGAGGGACAGGCAAAAAATGCCTAAAGAGGTTCTTATAAAATTGGTGCTTAGTGGGAAGTTCGGCTATTTAGGTTCTTAAACAGGTTCTAAATTTCTTAAGTAAATAAAAATGTGAGTGTTGCTTGAAAGATATTGATACTGTACGGTAATGTGTATCTATACATCTAATACATGACATTGAAAGGGATCTCACTCATTTTCATTGCCTGATAGAACTTGTTTTATATATTTTCATCAGATTCAAATTTATAATGGAGGTAATCTTAGCCTAACAGGTTCTTAAAAACCAGATTCTTACATGCGGGTCTTTACTGTATTACACCTGTATATGGCTTCTATATACTACTTCTATTGTCATCAACGAAGTCCGGTGACAACCGCACTTAACATTTAGTCACGCTGTTCTAGAAAATTGCATCTGACAATGCTCTGTTATGTAAATACATATTGGATGTGAAAACGTACTCAGCTTAAGGCATATTTTCTCGAATACGTGCTGAGCATAACGAGGTTTCGCATTCTAACATTGCAAATACTTATCCCAAATAATAGTAGGCCTGTATATGCCTACGAGAATTATCATGATAAATCATTGACAAACAATTGTTTCTTACTTATAATGTAAATTAGCTGAGGATGCGAGTATGCAACTCGGTGCATTATACGTGTCTAGCATAACGAATTGAGCTTCACATTTCAGCATTGCCCTTATAAATCCCAAATACTAGTAGTAGTATATATGTCTATGATATTT
>JAUTBT010046494.1:0-16447 GCA_032361225.1 Lepetodrilus schrolli | reverse complement strand
TGCCTAACGCATTCAAAACCCTAATGCTGCACATTGCACCCCCCCCCCACAACACACACACACACACACACACACACACACACACACACACACACACAGGCAACAGCAGATCGTCCTATACTCGAGGGACAACATTGCATTTGAACCTAACCATAATCTGTAATTGTATCAAAGCTGTAAGAATAACACTTTCACAGAGTTAAAAACTTCTAATGTTAACCAAACTGTAGCAAAGCTTTAAATGTTAACATCATTCCAAGGTCAAAAAGGTCTGATGCTGGCACAGCTACATAACAGGGTATGCTAGTTCTACAGCTAAATAAACAGGGTATGCTAGTCCTACAGCTAAATAAACAGGGTATGCTAGTCCTACAGCTAAATAAACAGGGTATGCTAGTTCTACAGCGGTACTTATACAACTGTGCAGTCTTCTATTCAAAGCCATCAATTACTATTATTTTGGCTATTTTGACTCTGGGAAAGGTTAAGTGTTTGACATTCATCGACCAAATGTGGTTAGAAGGTAAGTTTGACCTCTGTGTTGACCTCTGTGTTGACCTCTGTGTTGACTTCTGCCAGACATCCACCGACACAAGACACATCCAGGAACACACAGAAATGGTGTCGGTGCCAGATATTGGCAGCAATTAGAGCACACAATAACAGTGAATTCCTGTTGTCTGTCTTAAAACTTTAAAACTCTTTTACATCTTTTACATCTTTTACTTTTACTCTTATGGGAGAAAATACATTTTAATTTATACATATTTGGCCACTTATAATATTTATTAGGAATATATAATTATTGAAGAATGTACATTTAAATACATAATGAAATTCATCTGCAACTGAAGGGGGGTTGCAGAGAGAACATGTTCTTCTACTCTTAGGGTACTAAGCCAGTGAGCCAGCTCCATGGCGTAATGGTTACAGCATCGGCGCTGAGTGTGGAAGGTCGCGGGTTCGATCCCTGGCCACGTACCAAAAGACGTTAAAAGATGGTACTTGTTGTTCCCCTGCTTGGCGCTCAACATTAAAGGTGTAAAGCAAAGACTGGTCAGCTTGGAGTCAGTATACAATGTCTAAATGGGGTATTCATGGTCTATTCTACTTCCAAGTGAGCTAGCACTATAAAAAATTGATGGAAATCCAGACTAGTACAAGTAGTACATATGCATGCAAGCCATGATATGAGTGAAAGTGTCTTTAAACCCCAAGTCCAACCAAACCAAGCCAACGACGAACTTCAACCGGTAAATGATGATTACAGATGTAGATTTACATCAGATATTTTTCAAAGTCAGGTTGTGTTTTGAAATGTTGGTCATACAGTCCCTTTGGACTTTGTTGAATTTGATAATTCCAGAGTTGGACATACTGATCTTTTAGAATTATTTTGACCTGTGAGGTTAACCATTGCTTGGTGTAAAGTTGTGGGATATTGAAAACATGAATTAAACCGCAATCATTTAATATATTTTCTACATATTTTAAACCATTTCCAACCTTACATTGCCATGACAATAAAATATGCTAAAAGAGCCCCAATACGATCTCTAGGGAAACACTGTATATAATTATTCACAATGACCTCTCATGAACTCTGCTATTAGCTAATCAGCTTAATGTGTGATGTGGATAACCAGCACATGTCGGCCTGTTGCTCATCAGTAATTTCAATCATGATTCATTCCTATATTTTCAGATTGGACTGCCAACAAAATTATTCAATTAATTTAAAGTGATAGTGAATGAATATTTTGGGGACTATTTTCAATATAGAAATTGTCCAAATATCTCCATTTACCCCAGGAATCGAACACTCTGCCTTTTACCTCAGGAATCGAAAATCCTGACCTTTTCCTCAGGAATCGAACTGTTGCACTGCACATTGAAAAAGAATTACAGCTAGCTAACTGAGGACGACATTAGTGAAGCTCCAAGAATGATGTTATTAGGTCTATTTTTAATGGAAATTAATATTAAGTAGGACATATGATCTCTACTTCATGTCTTTTTAGATCAATTTCATTGAACCAAATATCGTTAAAAAGTTTCAAAATTACTTGAAAATATAAAGCAATAACTGAAGTGACATTTTCAATTTCAAGCACACAATACAATTTCAGCAAGGAACCATTTTCAGTCACTTATTAATGAAGTCCTTTGATTTACTATCTCTTGGCTTCCTATTGCATCACTTAGAGTTCATGAAGTGTTAGCAGTATGCAAGATATTTAGATCTTGGTGTTGGAAAGTGGTGGAAACAAAGCCCGATTCAGGTTAAATTACATTTTGCACTTCCACTTATTAAAGCTTGGCTATATCATAGCAACTATCTACAGACTCTGATATTCAAGATAGTTTAACATTACACAGTCATAGCTCAGGAATAATTAAACCTTTAATTTTGGAGTTTGAACCAGACATCTTTCAAGTTGCAAATGACCTTTGATATTTGCTTTGAACAAGGCAGGCATTTGTGAAGCTTTAAAGTCGTACAAATGATTGTCAACTTGAACAAGATTTGAGGAAAAGTGTCAGAACTATTTAAATACATGGACAGGACGTTCGTTTCAAATTATATCAGACCATGGCTTCCTAGTTTCCAAGTTGGTAAATATGTCGTAATCCTAAACCAACACTACTTGAAGTAATAGGTAACTCGTATAAGCCTTATAAGTCTTATAAGATACTAAACATGTCCAAAGTTTTCTGTGACTTGTTTCCATGACAATGATGGCTGCCTGCACAAGCTTCCATTATGAAACAATGGCGAGCAATTGAATTTGTGGAAGTCTCTTGTTATTCTCAAGGTCTCTGGTTTGAAATTGTTGAGACCTGTCATGAATGGCTGCATCAGCGAGGAACGGTTTTAGGAACGGATGTGTTGATTTGAGACATTGTCTCCAGCCACTATTAGATTGTGTCCAAGATACGTTGCATGTTTCTCTGAGAGAATACTGGAATTGTGCCCTTGTTTGTACAAAAGTACTTTAAGGAATCTTGCCCCAGAGGTCACTGTTGGGTGCAATGGATACATGAAGAGTACATAGAGTACTCCATTGGTACATACACAGGTACATACACAGGTATATAACACAGGTATATAACACAGGTATATAACACAGGTATATAACACAATACACAGGTATATAACACAATACACAGGTATATAACACAATACTACACAGGTATATAACACAATACTACACAGGTATATAACACAATACACAGGTAGAACACTACAGATACAGGAAGTTATGCAACAGCTGTTTTAGATACAAAAAGATTGATAAGGAAAACAAATGCTAGGTTTTATTTGATTTCATTTTAACTAATTATTCAAAACTAAAATAACTTCATTTTCTTGGAATTATCATTAGATTAGGTTTGAAAGATAATGTAAAATGCATACTTCACAGAAGTGACAATTGTCCTTGCTTTGTAGCAGAAGATAGACCCAGGATGATGTCCAATCTTATACTTCAGTGGACAGATGTGGACACAAAAACATCATAAACCATGATTTATTGGATTGGACATAGACAAATCTCATAGAGATGAATTCAACTGTTCAAGCTGAGAAAGGACTTCGGACAAATGTAATGACAGGGAGGATGGATGTGTTAATTGTATGCGGTCCCGTATCTCCACTGTGTTACTTATGTTACTTATGTTACTTATGTTACTTCCACCAGTCTGTTCCTCTCTGTGCTAAGTAGCGCCAGTACATCTTGATCTGATCCTAGCCCCTCCACAGATTCACATTGATCACCACAAATGCCATTAATGGGTCCTTTGTCATTCAGAACGGAAGCTTCTGGAGGGAGCTGGAATCTCATCAGGACTCGGGAACCCTATTATTAGGTCCTAGAACCTCCTCATCAGTTCCATGAAACCCATTATAAGTGGTCAAGAAATCCACACATCAGGTATTATGTACCCTACACATGATTATGACCCACACGTATTATACAAGGTATCATTAACCCCAATATTACAGAACATGAACCCCACACATTTGGCATTGTGAACAAAGAAATACCATAAGGCATAATGAACCCAACTCATCATTGCATGATGAGCACATTGGTGATAAATAACTCATTAAATGAGCTGGTGTTTAATATATAGCAATATTTGTGTGTGAAATTGGTGTAACAATGTCTCCTCCATAATTTAGCAGGTCAAGTGATTACATGAGTGTCACCTCTGTCAGACAGTCAGTAAGAGTTCTAACCAGATCATGACTGTATAAGTTGAAGTCAATAATATGAATTACCCACATGCCTAGAGCACCTAAAAGCTGGGCTCAAGTCCACCAATATTTATTCCTGCAATGTTTCCAAGGTCTCTGGTATTAACTCCAGTCTGGATCTTCAACTTTCTGACATGATGTTATTGGTAGCCTCCGCCGTTGTAGGGAGAGTTCTGTGGGCCAACAAGGAATGGAGGGGAGGTAACACAGGCATTTATTTGTAATCAAGTCTGAGCCCTCGGGGCCTCGGGGCCACCAGGCAACTCTGAAACTACCATCTAACAACCTACAGCAAGCCCCAACACAACAAAAACATTTCATGATCGGCCATCTTAACAAATATTGATATATTATTTAATTGGCATCGGGATATTTGTTAAGTGTGTGGATAATACGAGTCCCACTTTAACAGGCTTAGCCATGTAAATGAACATATTGAGTTGTGTGGACATCAGAGTGACAGGTGATCTTCCTAATTGATGTCATCGACAGCCAGTAGAGATGTGCTATTTTGAATTGAGAACTGGAGAATGTCATCAACCTGTGAACTAACAGGCCATTGATGTCAACATGAATGTACAGGTTAAAATCACACCAATATGCTTAGGTCATAGATATTGCTATGTTGCACATTGTATATTCATGTTTAGACTTCAATGTTCCATGGGTATATTTTTTAGATTTCAATATTTATTTGTTAGCATTTCAAACTTTAATGCTTTATAGAAGGATATTTCAGATGACTATGTTTCATTTTCAAGTGTTTCAGATTTTATCCTTCGAAGTTTCAGGTTTCACTTTCATGCTCCTATTCTTCTTTTTCTAATGTTTCAGTTTCTGCTGTTTCAGGCACCAATGTTTCAGGCACCAATGTTTCAGGCACCAATATTCAGTGTCCAATATTTCAACTGTGTAGACAGCTACTCTACTCAATGTAAGGCAGCTATTTTTATGTACGTCTCTATGTATGTACTACAGATGCTCAAATATATAAGTCAGACAAGATGGTCAAGGTCAGCATGACATTTACCGGCCAGTTGATTGTTTTGGGCTGTGAATGGACGATGGCCAGGTGCAGAGCTGACCGGGTAATTACCGGGAAATGTCCAACTTAGCACCTAGTTAGCTGCACTATTTACACTTCATTTCTCACACAGAGACCTATTTCTACTGGTAAACATAGTTGTCCAAGTTTCATGTTTAACCTTTTCCCTGCTACAGGCACCCAGAGATGCCCTACAGAGAAGCATCAGTGCGAGGGTTAATTAAAGAACATTTTCTAACACAGATTACTAATGATTACAGATTAATGTTCACATTATTATTATTACTGAGATAAACTTTATAAATTATAAAAAAGAATTATCCTTTTGAAAACTGCTGAAGTAATAATTTTAGTTTTGTTTGTGAAATATCTTAACCTGTATCCTGAGGGATGTTCAAGCTAGACACACTGTCTGAAGATGTTCACATGTACATAAATGAAAAGCTGTAGACATACACTTGATATTTACATCTTGTAAATTTTTTTTATATTAACTTGAAAGTTTCTTGCAGTAATATACATGTATTGTTGAATCTGCATTTGCCACTGAAGTATAATGATACATTAGAAACCCATTCCACAGAAGTCTCATAGTGCTGTGAGAGTCTTAATTAACTCCTATGTATGTATGACTACCGCAGTGCTACGATTGTTGTGTGTAGCAGGACCCAGATTGTCAAATAGCAGTCAAAATATGTATGGCTGTGATTCATCATTGAGATTGTAATTCATTGACAATGTTTGTCATATTACACACAACAGCTGAATGATGTATTAGTATTGATTATATCATTCCTTTTGTACATATTTACGGAAGTCCAGCCCTCCAGGTGTCAGCACTGGTTATGTCAGGGTAGGGAGTGTGGACCTGAGTCCAATGTGGACAAAGAGGAATGGTTGGCGGGTCCATGACAGATGACCACTCGTGGCATTGATAAGACAGCTTCTATAGAACTATGTTACACACAGGCAATATGGTCAATATTGACCCCCTGCTGTAGAGTACATCTGACTGACTGGCTCTTACATGCCCATCTCCCCTGGGATATACACCTGATATCTGACACAACCCACTGACCACTGGCTGGCTGGTCTCACCTGTCCAGCATACCTGGCACTAGTCCTAAATGGTTTGAACGTACATAGTCCTAGCACTAAGTGGTTCAGACAGTTGAAAGAATTCCTGAATACATTCCTTCAGGTGATACTGATCTCAGAAACAGACTTGTCAAATAATCTGCTATCTGTGACGCTGGTCTTATGTTTGTTTTATCTCAGCCATCAAGTAAATATCTGTATATCCTTCCTGATAGAGCTGACCAATTGCCAGTGTGTATTTCATGTATTGGCCAAGCTGTCCATATGCAATACTGTCCATATCAGCAGCTGGTCAGTATCTGTGTTAACACCGACAATAACAACCTATTAGTGGCCAGAATCTGGCAGGGTTTCATGCCTGGTCATTAAAGGGAGGATGCAGCAGATAATTAAGGGGATCCCAGGGATTAAGGGGATACACAACAACCACTTCTTTATAATTAGACCAGGATTTGTATCATACTCATCAGATGGAATACTTGAATTTCTAGTTCCAAAAATGACAAAATACATTATATAACTGCATGGAATTCTAACCATTCCAAACAGCTTAAAAGCATATTGATAGATTTTTACATGAGATTGTCATTAGTCCTTTATTATACAAACAAGACATTTCAAACAAATGTAAATTTTATTATATGCATCAATGAGGGTTGTTTGTACATGAATAACCAAGTAATAATTAACAGATGTTTACTGACAGATTGTTATATGAAAGTAATGTCCATGGAAGTAACATTATGACAACTTTTTGGCCAGTAGTGCGTGCAGGTGTGAATGGAACTTGTGTGCCATGTGTTTGATGTCTCAGAAAGAATGTGCACCAAAGTGTTGCATACTCAGTCGAATAATACTTGTTCTATGCAAATACAATGCTTTACAATTGTAAAGCTTAATACATAATAATGAATATGGATCTTTTTTGACTATGAATATATGTTAATTAGATACTAGTATATGCACTAGAACATGTACCGGTAAGAAACCTCAGTGTTATCTATGGTTGAATTAATTGTTTCTGCCTACTGGTATAAAGTGTTATCTATGGTTGAATTAATTGTTTCTGCCTACTGGTATAAAGTGTTATCTATGGTTGAATTCATTGTTTCTGCCTACTGGTATAAAGATAACAAAGTTAGTTCAAGAAAATATCTTGTAAAGTTGAAATGGGCATCTTCCTGTTCTGAACTGAGGAGCAACACGACCTTGGCGTGATATGCTGGGACTACTTTCTCTCCAACAGGTGCAATTCTTATTGGGAAAACAGGTATTTTGGCTCAGGTTGCTATAGAAAGAAGGTGATCATGAGATCTGTTAGAGATCTGATGTTTTTTTAGTTTTTTACAATTTGACGGTATGTCAAATCTCCGATCACTCTCGTGTTAATCTTGCCACTTGAGGCCCCCAATTGTTTCTACGACTGTAAAGAAGCTAGCTGTGATAACAATTAAACAAAAAGTGTATTTTAACCCCAGTTTGTGGTTACATCACGGTTAAGTATGTGATGTTTGGCTTCTTTAATTCCAAAAAGCTGAATGTCGGAACATGATGACAGGAGCTTTAGTAATTACAAGCAGTTCTTGGCGAACAATTTTAATCATGCAAACTTTCTTTCAAGAATGTAATTTGCACTCTGTACTATGTCAAGATGTATATCAAGTAAATATTTCCTTGTTTTAATTTTCTGTCATTAAATACAACTGAATTTGACAATACTATTTATATTATGTAATATTTTGAGGGATACACTTGCCAAAATAAATTCTATTAATATAATCTATGATAATTGAAAATAAATGTGTAGGTGATATTGTTTTATCGTTGAACTGATTAGTATCTCATAGTTAAAGGCCAACCAGTCAATACTGATATGTATTTAATCCTTAAAGACTTAATTGGCATCATACAAGATTTAACAGCCAATACTGCCTCAACGCCAACGCCTGCCATTACCAGCCTTCCAGCTCGTGACTTGCCAACTAACGTGTAGGTGTTAAGGGAATACAAGCCTCAATGAGGGAAAGTTATGATAACAGCATCAGTGGGTTAATGTCCAGACTGAATCTGCCAGGATTTTAAAATTCCTGAAACCAAACTACAGATTTGAGAGAACTGTGTGCCTAATTGCAGCACAGCTGAGTTATTACCATCGCTCCAGTACAGGAAGATGCGGTATTTTCTCCTGTGAGAGGTATCTGTGAGATAAACATCACAGGGATTTCATAGCAAGGTCTGCCATGTCTCAGTAGTAGTAGTAGTGTCTAAATCATGCATTGGTGGGGCCTACCATCAGTGGCCTAGTTACTTTTAATGATTTACTATCAGTGGTCTGTCATTGCCCTAGACTACCATCAATGACCTATTACAATGACCTACCATCAGTGACCTATTACAATGGCCTACCATCAGTGGCCTACCATCAGTGACCTACCATCAGTGACCTACTACAATGGCCTACCATCAGTGGCCTACCATCAGTGACCTATTACAATTGCCTACCATCAGTGACCTATTACAATGGCCTACCATCACTGACCTACCATCAGTAACCTACCATCAGTGCCTATTACAATTACCTACCATCAGTGCCTATTACAATTACCTACCATCAGTGCCTATTACAATTACCTACCATCAGTGACCTATTACAATTACCTACCATCAGTGACCTATTACAATTACCTACCATCAGTGACCTATTACAATGACATACCATCAGCGACCTATTACAATGACCTATTACAATGACCTATTACAATGGCCTATTACAGTGACCTATTACAATGGCCTACCATCAGTGGTATGTGTACCTTCAACTTGTGTGCTTGACAACAGGAAGTATAACTTGCTGACAGATAGATTTGATAACAACAGGAATTGTCTCTCTATATATATATACATACATACTAGTACACAAGTGATGCATGTTGACACACCAAACACCAATGTGCATTTCCAGTTGTTGATTGAAAGCGAATTGATCCCAAACCACATATTATGTGGAAGTTCCAGTTCTGCCCCAGTTCCAGTTGTTTGGTGAATCCGTGATGTTAAAATTCTTGATGTTATAATCATATAAAGATGTAGAGGGATATAGGTGTGTCGACTGATGTGTAGCTGAAACATACTTCTAGGTCAAAGTGACTTGATAATATCCATTTTGGTGTGTCAACAGAATATATCAGTGATTAATATTATCCAAACATGTTTGGGTCATATATGTTGCTATTGATACCTTAGTTTACAGGGGTCTGTGGTATCACAGTGGTAGATGCCAGAAAATGGAGCCAAAGTTCTCAAAGTTAAACCTATAGTCTGGCAGGTAATGTTACAAACCCCTGGCTTTATCTACATCAATCATCACTACAGAAGGCACACATGGGTACAGAAGGTCATAGTTCAGGTGCTACTCTAGGGAGTAGCAATAGCTGCATAAGCAATTCATGACAATTCTCCCAGTCTGATGAGTGTATGGAGCATTGAATACCCCACACACCTTCCAAGATCAAGCCAGTGATCAACTCTCATCAATATACCAGCACCACGCTTCTTCAAGGCCATTGGCCTGTTCTCATCTGATTCTGATACGGTGTCTGGGAAAACAGTGAATGTGAATTTATGGCCTTAGTTGTGAAAGAAATACCATTAACAGGTGCTTGCTTTAAGAAAATACAGATCTATATAAAAAGAAAGTTCATTTCTGCATTTTTTTCAATGTGTTTAGTATAGCATATTAAATGATATTGTTTCTGATATAAAATGGATGCCTATCATATCCACAAATTAACATCTGCCTATCATGATCTATGGGTACCCCTCCTATTACAAGCAGATTACTAAAATACTCAATCAGAAGATAAGATCAAATCCTACATGATTTAACATTGTATCTATCATTCTCAGAAGAAATGTTGTTTTTGTATGATTGACTGAAGACAGTGAAGTAACCATAGGTTCCCAAAGATATGATCTAGAGTGTGACAGTTCAGAACCTATTTGTAGACTATTTGTAGACTATTTGTAGACTATTTGTAACTATTCCAAGATATGTGTGTTTGTCGGTTTGAATTAGAAGGAAAAGTAGATGTTAAAAAGATTGCTGGAAAGAAGGAAAGTAGTTTTTAATCAACAGATGAGACCAGGAACAGTTGTTTTGGAAGTATTGCTACTATTGTACACACAGGGAGTAACTTATAATGCAGGTCAATCCAGGAATGCAAAAATGTTATCAGGGTTAGTGAAATTATGAAAAATACACAGTTCAGATTGCTCCAGGAAGCCAGCATCAGTGTTCATAGAAGTTGCCTTTCCAATGCAATTATGATAGGATGCACGGTCTTGCAGTTCAGTAGTCATTGCTGGTTTGTCACTAACAACCAATGCTGGCAGATTTCCATCGTTCTTGTCAAAGATGTTGGAGATAATTTGTTTTATATATTTTATTTAACTAATTTTTGTTACATACATGTATTTTTAACAATGTTAAAATAAAAAGTCCTCCAATGTATTTAATAACAACTAGTTTGCTGCAATACTAAGCACTATCTGTGTTGTGGGTTTCGTCCAAAACAGAGAAGCCTGATATGAGTGAAGAAATCTTGAAACTGGTTCTAATCCAAAGTAAGAAAAGAAAAGCAATTTTATCTCTGCAATACATGTTTGCCTGACTTTATTAATAAACCTGTAGATTCTGGTCTATGGTGATAGCTAAGAAATGTATATATCAGCATGTTTTTATTTTTATTTTTATTTAAGACACAAGGTTTCTCAGGCATAAATATACACAGGCAACAATGTATTTTTTTTATGTTACATACTGCATTTCTTAAAGAGGTTGTATACATTTTTCTACTCTAATTGGCATATTTTATCCACCTACAAATGAAGCATGGCCTCATTACTCATGGCTCGCTAAAGAGGAAGTTTAGTATTTGTTTGTTGTATTTGTGCTAATCTTCTCATCAGATGTTCAGGCTGAATCTGGGTTTTTTTACCTGGCAGTATGCATGTGTGTTACCAGTACTGGGCATCACATACTCACACAATCATGCAAACACATGCACATGCACGCACACACACACACACACACACACACACACACATGCATGCACACACACACACACACACACATGCACTCTCACACGCACTCTCACACACACTCTCACACGCACGCACACACACATGCACGCACACACACACACACACACATGCACTCTCACACGCACTCTCACACACACACTCACACGCACGCACACACACACACACTTCTCGACACACCTGTCGGTGGTTTTACCATCCAGCATACCATCTACATACAATGTTTATTTTCATAAATGTTAAGTGCAGAGATGTTTATGTAATCTTTTGGTTCGTAGCCAGCCACTTCTTACCTGAACACGTTTTACTATATCAACAAACCTCAGCTTATTATTGTTATACTTCAGTAAGATGAAAGTATTTATCGAATTTTTAACCAAAAGAAATAACAAGCAATCAGATAGTATTTTAGAATGTATGGAACAAAATCTCCTGAATTGCTACTGAATTAGTACAATGTATAATTGTTTATTATTTTTTTAAATTGGAGTATAGAGTCACTTTCAAGATTCTTTCACTTATATCATGGCTTGTCAGTTTAGGACAGGAGGAAACCTGTAACATCCATAGCGCTGAATGTTGCAGTAAACCTGCGAGCATCGGCTGGTACTGACAAGACTAAGGATGATAACTGCATTGCCACTCTACAGACAGAGCATCCGATCAATATCGCATCAGAAAGGTAACTTTCGCGAACATTGATGCCGGGCCCCCGGGACGGGATTTGAATCTGGAACCTTTGGCTCCGAAGTCCAACTATTCTACCACTGCGCTACCACACGCCCCAAATAGTGTTGGATAAAATAGTGTTGGATAAAATATAACCAAAAGCACAACATATTATTACTACATAACCATCAGATTAAATATACAAATTGTCGTATATTTTTGTAGATTTACAATAATACATAAGCAACGAAGAAAAACAGTTCATGTAGATTTTACCTGTGAAAGACCAAGGTATATAGACACGGTTTCTGAAATGTACAGAAACCTGCCATCACTCGCCAGAGAAAACGCAAATCCATCCAACGACTGTAAACAAAAACAAAAACAATCTTAGTCTTACATCACAAATATTTTTTTAATATATGTTTTTTAATTGGAGTTTAGAGCCGCTTTCAAGATTCTTTCACTTATATCACGGCTTTTCAGTTTAGGGCAGGAGGAAACCTGCAACATCCGTAGGGCTGAATGTTGCAGTAAACCTGTGAGCATTGGCGGGTACTCACTAAGGATGGTAACTACATTGCCACTCTACAGACAGCGCATCCTATCAATATCGCGTCAGAAATGTAACTTTTGCGAACATTTAAGCCGGGCCCCCTGGGCGGGATTTGAATCTGGAACCTTTGGCTCTGAAGTCCAACATTCTACCACTGTGCTACCACCTGCCCCCACAAATAGTAAGAAATATTTCACATTTTTCAGATGAGTTGTTAACTTGGTACATGTACTAGATTGTCATTCAGCATCTATTTAACTCTAATGCAACTTTATTACCATTATGGGGGGCAATAGTTTTTTCATAATTAATCTGCCCCAATTCTTATTGTTATATTTGCCATTTTAATATTTAATAATAATCTAAGCATTTGGGTTAATACTCAAATAAATAAAAAAACACACACAAAAAACCAATAAAAATAATAGTGAGCATGGAAACCATTTATAAATTGACCAGTGTTATAAATTCACACTTTCAATTTTGGTGCATATCATCTTGATTTAAATGTTTTCTGTCTTTCATCTTAATCACTTGGATATATTTGCCTCATTTTATTGGACATTAATTTTAATATCTATATTTCGTCTGTCTCTAGTTCTTGCAATCAAGAAGCATGTCCAGAGGAATACGATCTGTAAAAAATCAAATGTACGATGTTGGGAGTTCCCTTCTGATGTCCACTGCAGACACTAAGAGCTATGGTACCATAAAATCACAATTGAAAAACATTGCAGATGCCTGAACACATGTGGTGCTTAAAATGTTTAAATCTCCGTTTCATATGAGCAATATATGCATGTTGAACATTACCACCAAACCACCTCCCCCCCACCTCCCCCCACGCCCTCCTCTGCACATCCCAAATATCATAACAAGGCTTGTTAATCATTGTCAATGAATTACACGTGTCTCCTTCCATTGATCTGACCCGGTCCGACACATGATTAACTTGTCACGAGTGAGCTGCTCGCGGGTCGCAAAAATTAATTACAATTCAATACATGATTTCTTCATCATGTTCAAACAAAGCAAGGTTAATTCCATTGCCCACAAATTTAGGAAATAAATATGCTGTGTTTTCATTTTGTAGTGGTATATCTTGGGACATGTCACATTTAATAATATGCATACAAATCCAAACGTATAACCACAAGGCAGAATATGTAGCATAGAAGATAACATATCAATGGCATATACATACACAATTAATGAATGAATGAATTAATGAATTAATTAATTAATTAATGAACTAATCAGTGCTTTACGTCGCAGCGGGATTATTTCACCTATACACTCAATTAATATATCATAACTAAATATATAGATGTATACACATATGACGCACAAATAATTTGATGAGAAAAAATAACTTTGAATACATGCTAAATTTTGCAAAAACATGAAGAAATACTACATTGTATGTAATGCATGCAGACAGAAATGTAGGTGGCATGAAATTTGGCAAGAAGCATTTGTCCTTGAATAAAGTACTCCCCAAAAAGTAGTATCTAAAACCAATTCACTGGAACTCGGAAGAAAAGCTCTCTGGTTTAGATGTGACGTTCACACGGTTTCGCTAAGACGGACTTTACATTCCGAGTGGCAGTTTTAGTCTATCGCCGAATATTTGCTTCCCCTCCTTAGCAAGCGTTCCTGCTGACCTAAATATTTGCTCACCTGCGATGGATACCCTAGTCAAACAGTTTGCTTAAAGCTTGTACATCGCAACTAATCACTAGTTACGAACCTTTAAAAAAAAAACAAGGAAATGAAAACACAAGTCCATATCATTAAGAAAGTCAATACCTGATAACTTAATGGTCGCTTCTCTTTGTTTGATGTTTTCGAATATCACTTGAATGTTAGAAAGCGCCAATGTTTTACAAAAAGATTCACATCAAATTAACATCATATTTCATAAGTATTCAATATTTTAGGTTTTAAACTTTCAAATGGAGAAATCTGCCACTTTCTTATGACATAAAAAAATTAATAATTGCCATGCATATTGTACATACACAAACAACTTAATTTCAAAATATCATATTAAAAGAAAAATATCAAATTTTCCTTTCCAACAATACAGTGAACCCCCGACATAACGTCCTTCATTACATCGCGCATTCAGTTAAACCGGTCGGTCAACCGTGGACCCCATTGGCATTTTTTACTCTAAAAAATTGGGCTGGTTGACGTGCGTGGTAACAGAAAATGGGTCTCGCTGAAATTTTTTTAATTCTGGAATTCCCTACATACGTACAACTACAAGAGATTTATTTTTCATAGCACAAACAATCAATGTGAAAAGACCATGCAATAAAGATGTATTGAAGTGTACTATAGGTATTACATACGTGTCAATCTAAAGAATATCACTCGGATACGGCGATCAGCGTAGCAGACGAAGGACTAGTTCCCTGCAAATGTTACACAAAACATATTGCGTAGCATAGGCAGTTTGTATACCTTCTTACCTCAACGTCTCTAATTACACCAAAGAGTTCCAAAATGCCGCTTCTGACCCCGAAAAAAAACGTGTCGAGGACAAAAACGTACTCGACTGGAAACTCGACTCTGTGCTCACTTGAGCAAGTACTCACAGATTTTCGTAATCACCAACTTGGCAAAAATCTCAACTGAGTACGTACTCACGGATTTACTCAACATGTACTACTCAACATGTAATAATGATAAATTCCACTCTTTTTGGTCCTCTTTACTATATTATTTTTCAGAATTATAAGCAACCATAAAAAGTTTACAAGATCTTGATGTCATGGATGTGTGTATATGTCTACATATTATTTATATATATGAATGAAATAGTTGGCTATGAATATGTCCATTTTCACCCTATATGTACTAGATATGCCTGTGTCTGAGAAAAAAATAAAAATAAAAATACTGCCATACCCACCCGTTGTAACAATCAGTGATAACAACAGCAAATCAAAAAGTAAACAACACAAATGATTTGTTATGAATGCTTTGAGCAAGGAAAAGGATACAGTCATGAATGAACCTCCAAACAGGAACATGAAGAAGAAATCAGCAGTGCGACCTCGGAACGACCCCTCTTCCAACATCCGACAATATCGATAAGCAAATATCATATTGAACAGGAAGTTGAATCCAATTGGTCCAAAGTACAAGAAATTTGTGAAGAGCCTCCATAACTGAAATTAAAAAGGGTTGTGTATTGCCATAAACTGTCAAAGACATCTAATGGTAAAATTGCAATGCTGAATTATTCGAACATACATGTATTACATTTAATAGCATGCATACTAAACGAATTGAATAAAGAAATAATATTCTGTGTGTTTAACATTGGAGGCCAATTGGCAACATGGAAATTCACGAGTGCCCATTCTTATTTTGGTGTGCCTTATGTTTGTACAGAAATAATACCATGATGGTGCAGTTCAAGGATCTTTGCTTGTTTTATGTTAAACCTCTCCAGAGTTGGAGCACATGTACATAAGTCTGTTTTACTTCAAACTGAACAATCAAATACTTGTCCCATATTTGTTTGTTTTTATGGAAACTTAATTGGGCCGGATCATAGATAGATAGATCGATAGATAGATACTCTTTATTATCCTGGTGGGGAAATTATTTTACATCTCAAGGTATATAGGCATAGAGAAGATTATATATAAACACGAATAAATAGACAAACATAGATACAGAGACAATGAGAACATATAGGTAC
>JAUTBT010046493.1:0-35126 GCA_032361225.1 Lepetodrilus schrolli | reverse complement strand
GCGTAATGTGAGATGATTTTTTGGTCCTGGTAACAATCCGAGCTGCTGTGTTTTGAACCTTCTGGATCTTCTTTAGAGTGGCCTGGTCGACACCATATAAAAGACTGTTGCAGTAGTCGATGCGAGAGTGTACTAGAGACTGAACAAGTGTCTTTGCTGCATCAGTTGTGATCAGGTGTCTTATGTTCCCAATATGGACTAGGTATGCCCAGGGATGACCACAGATTGCCGCACTGTGGCTCACCTTGAAATAAAATCGTGACAGTGTAACTGGGCTTTAACAAAACATAGAACCGACAGGAAAAACAATCTATTTTTATAGTTTTTTTTACATTAACATTTAATCCATGAAAGCATGGATTCTTGCAAATATAGCACTGTATATTACATATGAGCAATAATAATAACCAACATTTCCGTTGTCCTTTGTCCAGGATGACAAGAAGATGTCGGAGGGACGGGAAGACGAAGGTATGGGCTGCCCAGACATCAAGTACGGAGAATCCGTGGTGTACATTCAGCACTGCTCATCCAACCTGTGGCTCTCATATCAGACATTCGAAACAAAGAAGAAAGGTGTGGGCAGAGTTGAGGAGAAAAAGGTAAATATACTACTCAACACTTGCTAGGGACATTACATAAATGAAAAAGAAATCACTCAAAAAATCAAATATATATATATATTCCTAACAAAACCCAAGAAGATGAGATTTTATGTCCTACTTTCAATGGATAAACTTATTCTTATCCATCATTGTATAAACAGAAAATGAATCCACTGTTTTAATAACAACTTTCAATATAATTGTAAATAGTTTTGTGGAAAAAGGCATTATTTTCTCAAATATGATACTATTCTCCACCAATCCACTACATCACGTTGTTGTATATACCCACCATGTTTACCTAATGCTACTACTATAAACTTTGAATAGTATTGTAAACAGTTTTATGGAAAACAGCATATTATTCTGTGATACTATTATCCAAATCATCCACAACTACTTCACATTGTTTCCAGGCTGTGATGCTGGTGGAGGGCCATATGGACGACGGTTTTACGATGTCACGTGCACAGGAAGAGGAATCACGATCTGCTCGAGTCATCAGGAAGTGCCAGTCTCTCTTCACAAGATTCAACAGGTATGTCCGCCATTCTAGTGCTAATGTATTGTAATCTTCATCCTGGTCTTCACGATTACAAACAAATCACCCTTCAATCATCACTATTTATATTGTTCTGGATATTTGCCCTATTTACATGAGTATAATAAATAATAAATAAATAAATAAATACACAAATTGCTGTTCTGGACAAGTTCCGTCCTTTCAAATGATCTTTTATTTTCAACGAACAACCAATAGAAATGGGGTAAAATTTTGAAGCTGCTTTTGTATCATCGCGTATGGGTGAAATATTCCTGCTATGATGTAAAACACTCATCAATCATTCATTCTGGTTTTGTAAATTCTAATAGAAAAAACATAGTATGTTGATAATTGATTAAATTTGTCTGAGATCGTTCACAATGTGGTTTTTCTTGTAATGTGTCTCTAATATGTCTCTAGTATTGTTAATAGTTTTATGGAAAACAGCATATTATTCTGTGATACTATTATCCAATCATTCATTGTAATCCGTATAGTATGTTGTGTATACATATATTTTCTGTATACTGAGACAATGCAGTTATCATCTTTGTTCCATCAGTACCAGCCCATACTTGCAGGTTTACTGCAACATTCAGTGCTACGAATGTTGCAGGTTTATTCCTGGCCTAAATGGAAAAAATGTGATATGAGTGAACGAATCTTGAAAGCAGCTATAAACCACAATTAAATTTTTTAAAATTTAAAATAAAATATTGTTTCCGCCTCCAGGGCACTGGACTCCCTGAAGAGCGAAGGCCGGAACTCACACGCATGGGATCGTATCAGTCTGTCGGAGGTCATCAAATGCCTTGAAGATCTCATCAACTACTTCACGCAACCCGCAGCTGATGAGGGTAGGTGGAGGACATCTGTAGTGGATCAGGAATATTTCAGGGAGAGGATTTAGCCATCCCAAAATTTAAATATTGTATTTGAGCTATCTATAGAGGATCTCTTCACCTACTTCACACAACCTGTAGCTGACGAAATAATAATATTTTTGATAAATTCCTGAAATTTTCAGAACATGAAGAAAAGCAGAACAAACTGAGAGCCCTGAGAAACAGACAAGATTTATTTCAAGAAGAGGTGAGCGGAACATCCTTTATAATAATAATAATAATAATAATAATAATAATGTGTACAGTTATATTGCACCAAATCAATGATCTAAAGCATGTAGCATGTGCTACATGCATCTCTACATCACTAGAAACATTTGAAGAATATACATCTAGAAAAAAAGTTAAGCACCCCCTTCCATTTTCTATCGTTATTACTGAAGCCGAGGTAACTCCCTTGTCTTCCATTCCGTCCAGGGTATGATAGCACTGATTCTTGAGACCATAGACAAGCTGAGCCAGTTCAAGAGCAAGCAGAAGTTTGCACACTACGCCGGGGACGATGCTTCAGAGAACTGGGACGACATCTACTGCTACTTGTATCTGTTACTGGGTAAGTTCTCAACCAGTGACAGTACTGTTTTCAGATAATTTCAGCAAAATGTGATGGTCTAATTATGTTGGAAGAAGCCCAAAACAACACATTTAAACCAAGATGAACCAGGAATGATAACTATTTATAAAAGGTGTAGATAAATTGCAGCTCAATCTTCCCCACATTTAACATTCTTCACATTAATGTATCTATAAGAATGAACCAAGCGAAAATCTCTTTCTATTTCGATACTTAGTGATAATAATGTCTGAGTAATTTATCAGTTGTTTCTTACTCTAGCTACTGTAGCAAATACTTTCTGATCTCAGCTTCTACTTTAATACTTAATGACAAATAAAAACTGAGTGATCCAATTCATTATACCTTGTCTCCTAATCAAATGCTTTCAGCGGCCATGATCAGGGGTAACCGTGCCAACTGTTCTCAGTTCGCCCAATCATATCGTCTTGACTGGCTGGTCAACAGACTGGAGAGTCAACAGTCTTCCAAAGGGGTGCTGGATGTGCTTCACTGCGTGCTAATTGACTCGCCTGAGGCCCTGAACATGATTAAGGAGAAGCACATCATCACCATCATCTCGCTCATCGACAAACATGGACGAGACCCAAAGGTGAATTTTAATGAAATGTTTTTCTTTGTGGGTTTCTTTTTAAAGTGAAATGTGAAACTTCCTGGAGATGTCATATTTCCTGGAGATCTCACATTTCCTGTAGAACTTGTTTCTTTTAGCATGATTGGGGCTTTAGATTTTTAATTTCCTTTTAAAATTACCTGCTGTACATTTTCTGTAGCTCATACCATCTCTAGCTCATACTTCCTTTAGATTTTCAAGTTCTGTATGTCCTTGTTTCCTGTTATTCTTGAGTTTCCTCTAGATCTTGTTTCCTGTAGATCTCATTGTTTTCTGTAGATCATGTGTTTTCTATTGATATCGGATTTCCTGTTATTTCACATTTCCATGGATATCTGACATTTCCTGTTACATTTCCTCTTGTTTTCTATAGATTTCACATTTTCTGTTATCTCCCTTTTCCTGTTATCTTCCATTTCCTGTTATCTCCTATTTCCAATTCTCCCATTTCCTGGAGATCTCACATGTCTTGTTATCTCACACGTCCTGTAATCTGGTGTTTGTCCTGCCTCCAGGTGCTGGACGTCCTGCAGTCCCTGTGCGTGGGTAACGACGTGGCAGTCCGCACAAACCAGAACCTCATCTGTGATAACCTGCTGCCTGGGAGAGACTTGCTGCTGCAGACCAGACTCATCGACCAAGTGACCAGGTACTGCTAGGGGACCACCTTCCTCCCTTGATAGAGGAACCCTTCTCTGAGGAGAACAGTGTTAAAAGACATTGACAAGTAACATATTGTGTAAGGTGTAGGTGGTACCAAGTGCTCTACCAACAGCTGTGCCACTCAAATAGATTTCTGTTGGATGTTGTAGGTGGTACCACATGCTCTACCAACAACTGTACCACTCAAATACATTTCCATTTATCCATACTGTACCAGATAAAGGACATTCCCAGTGTTTTGTTAGCGCCTTCTGATGAAAAAAGTTGAAAACATAGTTATCCATCCTTAGTCACGTGAGCCATCAACCAATCACTATATTCGTTTTAGCTGTCAAGTCATGTGTTGTCATAAATCAATTAAATAACTGAATTGTAAGTGAGCTTTTGAACATTTCCTCTTTCAGTTTGCGCCCGAACCTGTTTGTGGGTGTGTGCGATGGCTCTCCAATCTACAAGAAGTGGTACTTTGAGGTGGTGATCATCAACTACGAGTCGGCAACACATCTTCCTCCCCATCTGAGGATCGGTTTCGCAAACACGGAAGGGTTCTCTCCCTTCCCTGGTGGCGGCGAACACTGGGCAGCCAATGGAATCGGAGACGATCTCTACTCGTACGCTTTCGATGGACTGAATCTGTGGACCGGTGAGAGATGCTCTGTCCATAGCCAGGACTGTCTAGATTTGAAACAGTTCAGTAATGAATATACACTTTTATGTACAAGAGTTAGCCAATAAAACAGTTCCTGGATAAGTTCAGCAGGAAGGTTACCATGATTTTGTGTTTATCAAATATTTTATTTTATGCATTTTTGATTTGCATTTAGTTGAAATTCTCATATGAAAAAAACATAATTAAATTTATTAATACTTTAAAAACACATCCTAATAGTTACTTTTTTTCATTTAGAATGCAAAATTAATTTTGAGAAATGCAAAATAATATTTTTTTAATCACCATTTTCAGGGGACATTCAACATTCTATAAAGAATAAATAAATAAAAATTAATGTCATTATTTTAATTAATTCATTAAAAAATATCTTGATTTTCAGGGGGAAAGCCAAAACAGGTTCGACCGGGTTCTGTCAACTTCCAGAAGGGTGATGTCGTAGGTTGTGCCCTGGACATGACAACCAATCAGATGATCTTCACAGTCAATGGGGTCAAGGTCAGAGGGATCTTCAAAGACTTCAACCTGGCAGGAATGTTCTTCCCCGTTGTCACAGTGGGAGCCAAAGTCAGGTAAGGGCCAATATCACGTACTTGTGGCTTCATCTCTTAATTCTTATCTGATAATATAGTTTTATAAATTGACCTATCTGGCCCCCTGTGGGCAACACAGTGTAATACTGATAATAAAGACATTCATATAATGCTGGAATCCACACAAGAGTATGCTCAAAGTGCAAGAACAAGTAGGATGAATGAAACAATAGTAGCTAATATTGTTTGAACAGGAAAGTTTTCAGTTGTTGCTTGAAAGATGGTAGGGTGGGGGCAGATCTAAGCGAGAAAAGCAGTAAGTTCCATCTGGATGAAGGAAAGTAGTTGCTCCAAAGAATTTGAGTCCAAGATGGTATGGCCAATAGTATGGTGTAGTAGGTTATATGAATGAAATTACGATATCTTGGATATTTACGTGTCTAGTGTCCGGTTCGTCTTTGGCCATGACCATGGACGGCTCAAGTACGGACCCCCAGAGGAGCATTCCCCCATCATCGAGGCCCTGCCCCCCAAGGAGAAGATCAACATTGAACCCTACTTCTTCTTCGGCGACCTCAACAAGAACATGTTGAATGGGCCCACGGAGAAGATGGATTATGTCCCCTTTGTGCCAAATCCTGTGTCCACATCCAGGGTAAGTTACATTTTTACATATATTTACATTATTTAATCTATGGTATTACTTTAGTTGATAAAATTGATGGATTTTTAAAGGCTTGTTGACATATTTCATGGTCAAACAAATTTTACGTGAAAGTATATATGTTACAGTCAATCTCTAAAATCAGGCAATGTATAAAATGTTTGAAACTTTCAGTGACTTTCTTTCCACTCAGTCAATTTTTCAAATGCCTGAAATGGTAAAATGACTCCCCTTGCTTGACAGATTGGCTGGTGTGAGTTTGTTGGAAAAAAAGGAAGATAATGTGCACATTTTTATAGGTATTCACACAATTCATATTAAATTATATGCAATCCTGTGTGAATATCTACAAAAACGAATGCATTATCTTCAATTGTTTTCATCAAACTCACGCCAGTCAGTCTGTCAAATAAAGGCAGTAATGTTTGTCATTTCAGGCTTGTTAAACATTACTTGAATGAATTGAAATTCACTGAAAATTTAATACATTTGACACATTGCCTGATTTTAGACATTGACTGAAACATATACATATATATGACAACGCACATGGGCAAGGGCAGACAACCAGACACTGAGCACAGTTCACACAAGAAGGCATTAACATGATGTTTATAATGTCCAAGTAAGCAAACAGTACTATAGTCGCTTGACGTATCCTTGAGTCGCCAGTTTTCGGTCACTCGTTTGTAATAAATATACGATCGACATCCGCAATCTAAGAAATGTAATACCAGTATTAGTTGTTATTTCCTTTTAAAACTGCACAATATTTTACGTTTGTTGTAGTATTATTTATCGACACCAATAGAGTATGCCCATCATGTAAAACTACTTCGGGTAGAGTAACGTCGCCTATTTACAAAGATGAAGAAAAACTAAATTGTCAAGATTATAACTCCAATAGTATCCCCTTTTAGCTCTATTAGTCATAATCTAAAAACAGTTATATAAATGACTATAAAATAAATAGCTTAACATGGTCAGTGATTTGAAATTTCAATTCAATGTGAACAATTATATGATAAAACAAATAAGGATTGTCCCAACTTAGCATCCATAGATTACAAAATTGACAAGCAGAATTCTATTTTAATTTTACAGTAGATATGTAAATATGCCAGACGACACGACTTGATTGAATGAATATGTTTTGTTGTTGTTGTTTTTTTTGTGTTTTTTTTTATTGGGGTTTTAAGTCGCTTTCAAGATTCTTTCACTTATATCATGACTTCTCAGTTTAGGGCAGGAGGAAACCCGCAACATCCGTACCGCTGAATGTTGCAGGAAACCTGCGAGCATCGGCTGGTACTGACAAGACCAAGGATGATAACTGCATTGCCACTCTACAGACAGCATCCAATCAATATCGCGTCAGAAAGGTAACTTTCGCAAACATTGATGCCAGGCCCCCGGCGGGATTTCTGAAGTCCCAACTGTTCTACCACTGCGCTACCACCCGCCCCTCCGCTCAATCGTAAGAGGGTTAATCCTATGTATCTGCAAGCAATCGTAACAGGATGTAACAGGATTTAAATTGCACAAGTTCCAGCTGTAGAGAAATATATATACTTGTCATTTAGTGAGTAATAGTAGTGTTCATAAAGGTTGGAGTTCGATCCTGGCTGACATCAGATATTTCATTATGATTGTAGTATTTCCACTTACCCGGTAGTAGTATTAAACAAAAAAATGTACTGGTGATTAGAAGTCTTAATTAGACCGGTCGTTCTGTGAAGTTCAGTAAGACCTGGTCTTGTTCAGTAAGACCTCAGGCACTCTCAGTAAGATCTGAGCAGACAGTAAGACCGGAGCTTGGACTGATCCAAAGTCTTGATGAAAGAAGAAGGCACAGTGGAAAACAATTGAATGACGTCACTGGAGGTTAATAAATCTTTATAAGTTCATTGCAAGTTACATTCAAGGAATCAGCATGTTAGGTATGAACCACATGGTTCATAATAAAACTTCACTGTCATTATATGAAAACTGTTTTGACAATCACAGTGGCTCTGTCTTCCTAATTCCATTTTGTCACTCCTTTCATCCTGAGAATATTTTTTCCCTTAAATAGCCTGCCTTCTCTAGTGGATCAGACATTGCCATAGAGCGCCATTCGTAGAAAGGTATCTGAAATGTAGGCAGAGTTATACACCTAGGAAGGATGAACCAACGGTTGAATACAAGAGATGAATATTGTTTACCTAGAATGTCAAAGTCCTGCCAGAGGTGCGGCCATTGCTTTTTATAAATCCCGTTACTAGGATGTTACCTTATACTGAATACATTAGATTTCTATCTGCTTACCGTGACAACCCTGTAGCCCATCAGCTCCAGATGTCTGAGTTTACTGAGGTGGACGCCCTTCAGGTGATGACTGTTGTTACAGAACTGGTCCTCGTCCAGGATCATGATGGCCACTCTAGAAGAAATAGTCAACGAGTTGGGATTATCCCTTTAAGGCCTGATGACTGATAGATCAATTGAAAATTTCACCCTCCTTAACCCCAGTGACTGATAGATCAGTTGAATTGTTCATCTCTGTTAAGGCCTAGTGATTGATAGATCAGTTTACCACACGTGTTTCATGTTTCAAATATATGACCTTTTGTATTTGCATTATACAAATTTGTAGTAATTGCTAGTGCTATTATTTATTCCATAATACAAGTGTGCAAGTGCTAAAAATGGCGCAGCTACAGAAACACCATAGGAGGTAAGCCCTATGATGTCGCCGGGCCTTAGGTAGCCATAGGTAAAGGGTTATTTGTCATGAACAGAACCCACGAGTTCTTTCACTTAAATGAAATTCCCACCATGTTAACAACGATAACATCACTGGAAATTTGCAATACGAACCGTTTATCTCGTCAATGGACTAAAACAACTATAATGAAACCATAAATTTGAATTTCCCTTAAAAAAGACAAAATAAGGTGCCCAGGAATGGTGGGGTCTATTCCCCGGACCCAGACTTGCAGTCTATTTCCCAGACACGGACCCAATTCTCAGCATTTGGGTCCATCTCACACGCACGGCCAAATGACGTAGTGATAAGGCACAGCGACCACTGCACTGAGTATGTAACCAAGTTCTGACAATTTGTGGATCGCGGCCTAACTGAACGTGGTCGGTCGTAAACTTGTCCAGTTTATTGCTCACGTCCTACGAGACACGATAATGAAGGCTCTAGGAACTACCGGAAACTCCCCTCTCAATCTTTGGAAATCTACACTTACTTTATTGTTCATGGTAGATATATGTATCGTTAGAATTAGGTTGAAAAACAGTCCATACTTGCCTTTGATAGTTTCTGTTTTTTGGGTCCACAAATTCATGAGCAACCAGCTTACCATTTTTGTCAAGTAAGCACTCAAAATCTGCAGAGAGATCAGAGAATACTGAATATTCTGTTCACCATATTACCAGACATTTACTAACTCTGAGCAATACTAAAAGTTGACTATGTTACAGCCAGAATTACTTGTAAGATTACTGGTTTTTTTAGTGTGTTTTTTAATTGGGGTTTGGAGATGCTTTCAAGATGCTTACACTTGTCAGTTTAGGGCAGGAGGAAACCCGTAACATTCGTAGCACTGAATGTTGCAGTAAACCTGCGAGCATCGGCTGGTGCTGACAAGACCAAGGATGATATCTGTATTGCCACACTACAGACAGTGCATCCTATCAATATCGCGTCAGAAAGGTAACATTTGCGAACATTGATGCCGGGCTCCCAGGGCGGGATTTGAACCTGGATATCATAATATAATTTTTGGCCAACTCGCTTAATAAATTCAGTAATATATGAACACGAATGCGAGATTCTATTCATAACTGTACAAGCTATATTGTAATATTGATTTTCAATTAGAAACACTACATAGGCACACGTCTTGGGAACTGGGTTAAAGCATGCAGACAAAACATAGTTCCAAGTAAATGTGTAAATTTGTATAAATGTGTTTGCATATTTAACTGAACAAATCTTTTCACTTTATATTCTACAAATTAGGTCCCAAGAAGAAGCTCTAAAAGTAAATTTTTGGACATGACAAAATATATTCCCGAGTGGCCAGTTTCCACCACACTAAGAAACTTAATGTCGATACTGACTATTAACCCTCTCCATGCTGCAGGCAACCGGAGATGCCCTAAAGAGCAGTGTCTGTGCCTAATCCAGCAGGGAGAGGGATAATACACAACAATTCCTTATATATTTTTAGACTAATTCTATGATGGAATGCTATTTAATTGACAAGCATTGACAGGATATATTCTACGATTACCATATAATACCCACCAAGTCTGGTAATATAATACCCACCAAGTCTATGGTAATATAATACCCACCAAGTCTGGTAATATAATACCCACCAAGTCTGGTAATATAATACCCACCAAGTCTATGGTAATATAATACCCACCAAGTCTATGGTAATACGGAGTGTATACACCAGATCGAAAGTAGTCCTTCCCTCCAAACTCCTCACATAGACATGCCTCAATCTGCTGCTCCAGAGCTCGGTAACTGTAGGCTGGAGGAAGAAAGAGAAGGGGTTGTAACAGGAACAGTCAGCCCATGTGTATATGACATTTACATGTTCAGGAACATTATTACGACGGTTGCAATGAATGGCGTCTGCATCGTGACATCACAATGGGAGATTGTCCGCCGTCAGTTGATGCGTGGCACATTTAGATGTTTGACCAGTTTACGTCACCGCACTTTGAATAAATCTCGGACTATTTTGTGTCAACGTATCATTCCAATAATCTCTTTATCATCTAATGTCAAGATTAAATACTTTTCTTATATGAAGAAAATGCCAAAGTGTGAATGAACATTTTAAAGTTATGCATAGTAATACATACAGGTCAGTAAATTATAACCACTTCACTCATTGATAAATACACCAAAGGAAAAACAACTTTAAAAACAAAAATCTTATTACAAATTGTGAAGTTATATTCAATCCTGTCAAGTAACACATCTAGTTTCCAATTGTAATTGTCATCCTGTTTACTATTTCCATACAGTAGCATCTATAAATAATACATGTAGTATGACATTAGATGTCATGTCACACATGAAATATCTGTATACTTGCTTGTTCTCATAAATCTCTTATTACTGGTTAGTTCAAGGTAAATTGGTAAAAATTTGAATAAACACTGTTATTTCATATTTATGCACACAACATATGGCAAAATTAAGCTTTTTTTTTTATAAACAGCAAAAACTGTAAATAATGTCCATATTCAACTTTCCTGATAAACTGCTATACACGTGATACATTACAAGTCGTATGTTTGTTCATTACATTTTTAATTGGGGTTTAAAGCCACTTTCAAGGTTATTTCAGTATGTGTTAGTGAGTGAGTGATGATGTGTTCATTAGTGAGTGATGATGTGTTAGTGAGTGACGATGTGTTAACGAGTGATGATGTTACTGAGTGACGATGTGTTAGTGAGTGATGTGTTAGTGAGTGATGTGTTAGTGAGTGAGTGATGATGTGTTAGTGAGTGATGTGTTAGTGAGTGAATGATGATGTGTTAGCAAGTGAGTGATGATGTGTTAGTGAGTGACGATGTGTTAGTGAGTTAGTGACGATGTGTTAGCGAATGAGAGATGATGTGTTAGCAAGTGATGTGCAAGTGAGTGATGATGTGTTAGTGATTGACGATGTGTTAGCGAGTGATTGGACGATGTGTGAGTGAGTGATGATGTGTTAGTGAGTGAGTGACGATGTGTTAGCGAGTGAATGACGATGTGTTAGCGAGTGAAGATGTGGGAGTGAGTGATGATGTGTTAGTGAGTGATGATGTGCTAGCGAGTGAGTGACAATGTGTTAGTGAGTGATGATGTGTTATTCAGTCATGTGTTAGTGATGATGTGTTAGTGACGATGTGTTAGTGACGATGTGTTAGTGAGTGACAATGTGTTAGTGAGAAGCATCATACAAGCGGTTGTTCAGCACACAGACCTCTGTGTTTCTCCATGGACTTCTCAAAACAGTACTCGTCATGAAACCATGGCACGTCAAGGTGTGGACATTCCAGAACTACGTGGCGATTCAGCCTCATCATCAGGTCCTCTACAAAAGTCTTCAGCTCAGGTGATGCTTCTAAAACAACATAAATCAACATGATTAACTTTATAACATTTTCATTCTACTGTAACAAACCCTAATAATTTGAACATTCCTCTAATAGTTCGAACACATAAATTAATTGCTGAAATTAATTTGTTTTCCGACCCTAAAAATACAAACATAATCATTTTTGTTCATAGATCAGTCTATTTTATACTTTCATTTCTGGGAACATCCAATTGAGAAGTGTTAGCTGTTTATATGTTGTTAGTTGATGTTGTTTAAATGTTGATGCTGTTTATATGTTGTTAGTTTTAGCTGTTTATATGTTGTTAGTTTTAGCTGTTTAAATGTTAGTTTTAGTTGTTTATATGTTGTTAGTTGATGTTGTTTATATGTTGATGCTGTTTATATGTTGTTAGTTTTAGCTGTTTATGTTGTTAGTTTTAGCTGTTTATATGTTGTTAGTTTTAGCTGTTTATATGTTGTTATTTGATGCTGTTTTTAATCAACAAAGAGAGTTGAACATGAACATAACTGAGAATGTTTGCCATTACTGCTCAGTACTCACTAGCTGACGAAACTCTCAAATAACTGTAAATGTAAATTAGTGAGAGAGGTGTATACTATGAATGTTTTGCATTAATTTGGTATTAGTTTGTGAATCTGCCGTAGATCAATCAGAGTGCTCACCCCCTATCTGGTTGTCCACCGTCTCCAGATAATCAAAGGTGAACATCTTGGTGAGACATGAATCGGGGTAGATCTGGAGCTGACACAGGTCTAATGCCAGTGTGATGTGACTGATAGTGTCCTTCTGCATCAGAACAGTCTCCAGAGTCTCGATGCACACCTCTGTGAAGCCCACAGCATCGTGCGGCATGTAGCCGGCCTGAGACAGCAGTCGAATCAGTTCTCGAGAGAAGCGTAGCTCCATGTCGTACCTGTTCTCAAACAGATATTTCACAAGCTCCTCGAATATCTCTGGGTTGTGGTAGTCCATTTTTTTCATGATCCTTGTGAGACTGATAAACTGAGACTGGTTGAGATTGTGCGAGATATGTGGAATACGCGCCATCATTTTATCGATGAGTGCCATGTCTTTGTTCGAGCTCCTCCTGTGAACGCCCAAGATCATCTGTGCCATTCTGCTGACATTTTCGACGGTTTCAATCCGCGCCGAGATGCTCTTCAAGATGCTGATCCTGACCTCCAGGACTTGGTTGTGCAGTTGCCTCACCCACGGACCTTGCATGTTGTTCAGACCATCCAGCATCAGTAGCACCAGTCCGAAGTGGCATTGAGGGATGGACATCAGGATTGCGTCCATGAGGGAGCGAGGTATGACCTCCTTCACGGTGGGCAACAAGTACTGCACGATGACCGCCAGAGACCAACAACTCCTCCCATACTGGCCATCGATCAGTTTCATCAGCTTCTCAAAAAACTGGGCGCGAAACGCCTCGTT
This sequence comes from Lepetodrilus schrolli, assembly GCA_032361225.1. Classification (NCBI taxonomy): domain Eukaryota; kingdom Metazoa; phylum Mollusca; class Gastropoda; order Lepetellida; family Lepetodrilidae; genus Lepetodrilus; species Lepetodrilus schrolli. The sequence continues at coordinate 21,791 of JAUTBT010046493.1, read as the reverse complement.
TTCGATTGGTCGCCAGCTAAGTAGTCTCAAAACTTTGGCAAATCGGGTGATGAATGAAGAGAGGTTGTCGAACAGAACCAGTGCTCGCGTCTTAAAGGCACTCATCAGTATTGGATCGTGAATATTTAATTCGAAGAGTATGTCTGCCAAATTGGATAGAATAAGAACATCCATTTCATCAATTCTCTCCAGCCACAGTGAACACAACATTCTCTTCAGACTTCCAGAACTTTCTCTGGTGAACGCAAAACTATAATTCACAATGTCTCTAATTTTTAGATTTTCATTGTTGTGAGATTGCAAAGCTGTCACACTTTTCTGTTGCAACATTTGAGCCACCTGACCTTTGAAAAGACCCAACTTCTTCATATTATGGCAGAACTCGGCAATATTACTTGATTGAAGGTTGTCAATCATCTCTGGGATATACTGAGTAGCGGTTTGTGCAATTTGAATAACACTGTCCCTACCGCAGTGAGACTGAAGTTTCCGTGCGTAACGAAGACACGCTCCAACATGGCTTGGACAGGTCAATGCTTGTTCTTTCTGCTGGATGCTTTGCAAATGGGCAACAAATACTTCTGACAATTCTTTACTCATATAAGGAGCGAGGTAAATATGAACAAAACAGAAATTCAAAATGAAGTCTTCGTCTTGTACAAACAGATTTTTGTCAACTATCTCCTGCATTCTAAGAATCATTTTCTGGATAATGCGCACATGTCCACGTTTAAAACTCCGCAAACATTCGTTGAGTAGCTCGAGTTGCTTCAAGTCCATTAAGTGAATAGTGTCCAGAAGGCGGGTCAAGAATGTGTTGACCAGTGGATGTGTGTGTTCCACGCCTAAATAGATGAGAGAGAGGAGGGTTTGAGGGCAGTCAACATCGCAGATGTCATCAAATCTCTCTGACAAAGCCTCCATCAATAGCTGCATACCTTCATGGTTCAATATTGGACGAAAAAGAATGTCCAATTTTTGGTTCATGAGAATCTGCATAAATGCAATGGCCCTGTTTTCACTGTGCAACCACGGTACAAACGACAGTTCTTGGTATCGTGACCTTTGAATGTCAAGGACAAACTGAGCAAGTTGAACTCCGGTCACACACTCTGAAGTCAGTTTTGATTTAATCTCATTCATTAATTCTTCAGTTTTACTCTTTGTCAGAAGTTGTGTTGCTTCATCTGAAGCCACCATGCTTACTCCGCGTCTAGCAGACATCAGTGGACAGTCTGCAGACAAAACCTGGACGTCTCTAGCAGTGTGCACATTCCTTGTTTTCAACATTGGAAATGGTTTTCTTGTGGGCACTGTCAACCCAGTTGAACATCTGAAGCAGACTTTTGAATATCCATATTTGTGTAGAAGCCTCGACATGCATGTAGCAACATGCGCTCCCGACAGACGAGGGACGTGATACAACCACCTCATGATTTAGCTGATGCTGCTCAACAAATGTCTTCAGCTGTAACAGAAAAATGCAATTAAAACATGGACCCACATTACAGTCTTGCAGCTTGATCAATTATGTCTTTATGTGTCATCATCAGATCATGTGCCCAGATAACATCACGACGTTGACCTGATGTTGTGCCAACGGCAGCTTCACTAACGGGCCAATGTCAGCAACCAACGGACGTTGGACCATGGTTGGTCAGTTGTTGGGCCAATGTCACTGTATGCCCTCGATTGCCCGTTTTGGTCAGCTGGGCCAATATTAGTGCGAAGTTGGCAAAACAGCAACATTGGCCTAAGCAGCTTTCTGACGTTGGACCACAGTTGACTTACTGACCAAAATGATGTCGGATGACGACCATATAGCTACCGGTGGGGCAACATCAACTATTAATGTCACAGATTAACAGTTCCGATAGACTAGGCCACACAACACTATACTCACCGCACACGACAATCGCCTGTGTGCGGTGGATGGTGAATCATCGCACAATATCTAGAGACGGACATCGGTGACGGAAAATCGACTTGCAACCAAATCGACCCGAAGTGATGACTTTTGTTATTCCAGCCAATCATACGTCTTGAATATCGCTCAACAGCCAACGTACACCTGACAGTGGAAACTCGCTAGGTAGAGAAACATTTTTACTGCTCAACAGCTGACATTGGCCTGATGTCAGATATCTGCCTGTGACCGTACCGACCATATCCACCGTCGGGGCCCACGTCACGATGAGTGTGTGCAACTTTCTATTATCATTGTTTGAAATACAAATTGAAACATTACAACATTGACAAAACATTTTGAAAAAATATCACTGTTTATGGTGTAACATCATCACTTCTTTTAATATGGAAGATTCTGTTCGACCAAGTCCCTCTAAATTTAATCATGTTACATTGATCAACAGAATCATCTTTATTGTGTATCAACGTATTGTTTAGCACTGTCCATAACAACAATTTTTTAGAGTATAATTTGTTTTACATTGTGTACATGGTTAATCTAGATATAGAATATTACTAATTGCAGTAGTAGACTCTTTCCCACTGAATGGAGATAGCTTCGTCCATGAACTGATGAAGGGCAAAATAACATAGATGTTTAAAATATAGTTTTCATCTTAAATACATTATGTGAATATATTTCCCCGTTGTCATGGGTTCATGACGAAGGGTTCAGAGCAAGACTTTGATTATCAGATTGTGTATCCTTCGCCATGTGTGTACTTTCAAGTTCAGCGGAAATCTAGTTAGAGTTACTTCCCTTATAAAAATGGCGACGTCCTTAGTGTCGCTCGTGCAGAACAGCGCTGTCAGAATATTGTCAAATAAATATTGTATGTTCTACAAAACAATCAGATTTCGCAGACTACGACGCCACCCTGGAAAAAGGTTGACAGAAGCGAGGACATTTGATGACCGTATTGCAGGTGCCAATCAGATATAGTATACCATTGGGATGGGTTTTCGTGGTACCATCTTCAATGATCTTGGCCGTGTTTCGCCCGGTAGTGGTAATGTTTCGCTATGCTATATTCATTATCACTACCCGGCCATAAACAGGGCCAGGGTACGATCGAGGGACGGGTTTTTGTGGTATATAAGGTTCGACGGGCATAATACCTTAATACGACACCAGCACGGACATGACCTTTTAGTATCCTAACATAGACTTATCACTTAACTATGGGATAGAGCAAACGTGGAGATCGGGGTCCAGTTGCACGACACCCTTGTACTACAGGCTACAACAATCGGCTGACCTCGGACTACTTCCACTTTGCTCCAGTAATACCCTCGGCACTCGCAGAAACAATAATCTTACCCAGTTTCCGGGGAAATGGTGATTAGTCGTCGTCAGCCTCACTACTCATCGCATAGAGGACCTGTTTTACACTCTTTATAGTAAACAATGACTTTTAGAGTGACAAGTCAGGAATTAATTAAAAATAATTATATGTAATTAGAAACCATACTATAATCATGATCATCTTAGTATATTACAATGTGGTAATTTATATTAATTATATATATTTCAACTTCTTCATGATTGTTAGGCAATGGCAAAAAAATGCAGATATATAGTTTATTAAGATATAAACAATTATCTAATCAAGATATGCACTAATCTAATCAGGTATTGGTAATATTGATAATAATCGAGCTAGGGTATCACATGACTATTACCTGACATACGTACTTCTAATATGGCAGCGACCGTGAGATTGCCGAGAGGACTGTGAGCTGAGCAGAGTTCCCGCGGACCCTTGAGAAGTCTTAATTGTCTTAAATTTAATAATCAGTTTTCAAGGCCTTGAAAAGCCTAATTGCTTTTAAATCCTACCATTATATATCCTAAAATCATTCACAATCGAGTTTTCTCGCAAAACCCGCGCTTGGTGACACAGCGATGCGACAATCAACACTCTGGTGATTTTCCATACTAAACTGGGTCAATAGCATGTGACGTCACAGCAGTAACAACACTAGCACGTGCTGTAAGCGGCCATTGAATCTTACAGTGAAAGTAATTTGTTTAAATTCATTACGTCGTGAAATAGCCCTTATTCTAAAGCGTTTTGCGCATACTTTTTGTTATTATTTTAATTGTTTATGCACGTAGATTACGTATATCATGGTGAGCCGATGCATCGTGTTTGGATGTGGCGGTATTCCGGTGCCAAAGCAGGTGTCTGTCCATGAGTTTCCGTCGGTCAAAGGAAGGCTCCGAACTTCATGGGTATCCACTCCACATCAAATTTTAAATTAACTTATGTTTATTTTTATTATTTATAACTTGTACTTCTTGACAACATCTACATTCTTCAAAAGTATCCATGATGATACAGTTTTCACATTGACACCTTAAAATGTTAATATTTCAAATAAATGTCAATTTTTAAATTCTAAGATATAGAATAAATTAACATGATTAATGTATATAAAAATGCTGATAATAGAACATGGGTATCGGATGTTTCGTATATATATGATATGCAAGAAATATAGCAGTTGGTGTAGCTTGAGCCGCAAAAATATATCTATCTTCACCCTTCAATGACTTCACTATTCTAAGCTAGAATTGCTATGACGAATAAAGAATTATAAACAATTACGTCCGTGTTCTTGGCATATTATACTAAGTGTGCTACAGGTGAAAACTGACACTGGCCTGACAATTTATTGATATATATTCACTTTAAATAAGTTCAGGTGCTGGCTGATCTTCGTTGTGTAACACCAGTGAATGCATTTTCTTAGTTTATTTCATTATCTTTACACCATGAAGAAAACTCGAATTCTTCCATTTTCTCCATCAAAATTCAAATGACGCTATTTTCAAATGACACAGTAAACATGGACTCTCCCACTCCACTCCATGTAAACATGGACTCTCCCGCTCCACTCCATGAGATAAACATGACAGGGCTCAATTTAGCTACTAATTTGGGAGCCATGGCAACCTAATTATGCATTTTGCATCTGCATGAGCCAAATGGCTCCTTGGAAAATGTAACTTTGAGGCCTGCATGATGTACTTTAATATACCATATTTAGCATCCTACAAGTTCACTGTTTTTTCCTCCCTGCGAGTTTGTTTTCCATACAAATTTATCTCAAGCACTGGACATTAGGAGCACATGATTGAGTAGTTAGAAGCCAAGGGACTTGCAAATAATCGTGCTGAATGCCATTCGCTATTTGTGCATCTGCTTGCTTCTCATGAGTGAGTGAGGTACATGAAGCTTGGACACCAGAACGCATGGAATGAGTCGCTTTACTACAGCTGCACATTCTCCATGGAATGTACACGAGTCACTTTGCTACAGCTTCACATTCTCCATGGAATGTACACGAGTCACTTTGCTATAGCTACACATTCTCCATGGAATGTACACGAGTCTCCTAGTGTTTTATGTCGTGTATGGGTGAAATATTCCTGCTGCAATGTAAAACACTAATTCATTCTTTCTTTCCTAATCTTTTGTGAATAATATTCCCAGAGGTTGTTTATTGTCTTAATTTGTTCCATTCAAACTCTCGCAACATAGTTTTTCGTGCCAATAATGGATTGTGGCAATATACTCATGAATAGTTAACTAATATTTCATGTGTTTTCCTCTTCTTTCACAGAACTAAATTGGAAAGATCCAGAGCTGCATCAAGACATCAACATTGGTTTCCCTTTGCGACCATCAGGAATCAACCATCATTTACGACGAAAGGAATGGGTCAAGCAACGACAAGAAAGAGAATTTTCAGCAAGAAAATGCAAATGTGAGATTTTCTATTTTTTTTACTGATTATACTAACTAAGCTTGGCAGCAACTTTAAAGAGGCAAGATCATACATGCATAGGGAATAATGGCCACTATTGGGGTTATTGCATATTCTGAAAGAACACTATTCCCCCCCGACATTTTTTTTCAGATTTTTTAGTCATTAAGAAATATATTTATTTCCTATCCAAAGACACCTAACATGAGGTGTATGTTCATATTGACATGTTTGAGGGTCTGTGGTCATAGAGAAAGATCTGGATCTTGTTTTCAGTGATGATTCCTTTAGAAGATGTGAAGAAAACTTGGTTAACAGAACGAGGTTCACAACACACACAGCGAATAGCAGCCCACTATGGAATATTTGAGCACATGTTTGATGAAGCATTCTTCTACCCACTTACCACTCTGAATATTGGCTATGACTACGATGAAGAATTTGTCACCCCCGTGTGCTCGGGGAACAAGATTAACCCTGCAGAGGTCAGTGTTTATCTTATGCAATTAGTGTTAGCCAAAATATGCGACGATTCTAGCGATTTAATTGGTTGAGAGATGAACCAAAGGGGTAACCCCGCTGGCCGAGACCAGTAGGAGCATCTTATGTCACACCCGACTACATTCTCCCCCTCCACATGGTTCTTGAACTTGTGAGCACATCATTGGGCCAACTTTGGAACACATCCCATAAGTACTATATTGGATTTAAAGTCAGTCTGAGTGGAAGCCAGGCCATGGCTCTGATGTTATGCTGTTTGTGGTGATATTGGCAACTTGTCACCGGGGTGTCGTCCTTCTGGAAGGTGTCAATCTGGTGGACAAGATAGGGCACAATTTGAGGTCTACGGACTTAATCCATAGATTATTGCCTACATGTGTGTCATCATCTGGGAAAAAGATTCCCACTCAGACGTGAAACAATAATTCACACTCACATTTTCGTCGCAAATGGGTGAAAGATTTCCGCAGCGACGTTAGACTCCATAATCACTCACTCCCAAATACACAATATTGACCCGTGAGTTAGAAATTATACATGCATACTGGGGGTCGGTGGTAACGCAGTGGTAGAACGTTGGACTTCGGAGCCAAAGGTTCCAGGTTCAAATCCCACCCCGGGAGCCCGGCATCAATGTTCACAAAAGTTACCTTTCTGACACAATATTGATAGGATGTGCTGTCTGTACTGTGGCAATGCAGTTATCAGCCTTGGTCTGTCAGTACCAGCCGGTGCTCGCAGGTTTACTGCAACATTCAGTGCTACGGATGTTTCGGGTTTCCTCCTGCCCTAAACAGAAGCCGTGATATGTGAAAGAATCTTGAAAGCAGCTCTAAACCCTAATTTACAATAAATAACAGCAACAAAAAACATGCATGCTAAACAATGTAAGTAGACCGTGACATTGGATACAGTTTTCTGCAGAAAGTTGTTTATTTTCCTCCCCAGGCAGCAGTGACACCCTACGTAATGTACGACACCGACCAGGACAGTCTGTGGACACTCGTCCTGTCAAGTCCTGATGGACACCTGCAGGACAGCAATCAGGAGTGCTTACATTGGATGGTGTGCGTATCTCTCAATATAACACACGTGTGTTGTTTTCACGTAATGCCCGGTCAACTGTGCGTTATGAAGAGTGATATGAAACTGCCCTAGGATTAGTCAACATCACACTATGCCCCAGGGCTATTTAATAACAGAAGAATGGTTGTTTGTCGTTTACTTAATTGTTTTTTTTTCAAACCTTAATTCAAAATGTTCCAATGACAAAATACAAATTTGATGCACCTTTAATATACCATTTTCCTGCCAAATATTAAACTGAATGAGGTCATTAATCATACCTACTGATGCAGGATTGAATCTTTCATTTGATATATTTATTATAAATGGTATTCTTGACTGTGTATATCCTCTAGTGAGTGAATGTGTGCTCGGCATCAGATCGTGCTCGGGATCGTGCTCGGCATCAGATCGTGCTCGGCATCAGATCGTGCTCGGCATCAGAGCGCGATATCCAAATTTACGGGTGCCGCTATGAAATATTAGTTTCTGAGAAAAGGGCTGTCGATAGACTTGTCAGACGTTCAGATTTGAATTCTCAAGACATTTTTACAATAGAAACAACCATCAGACCATTTGGGCTCGAAAACAGAATGAAAACCTTCCGAGATCTTGAATCAATTGTTTGTACTTTTAGCATGCTTAGGCCATAGTTATTTGAAAATATAAATAAATATGATTTGATATTGTTTTGCCAGTCGGTCGGGTCCAATATAAAATTTAAATAATTGTAGATTATTAATGGTTGGTTGACAGAAATTAAATATAATTGATCAATATAATTATTATTAATCGTTATAAACACCAGTACACAAAAGTTGTTTAAAGAGTTGAATGCTTGTCAATGTTATAAATTATACTGTTATTTTACATATTTACCAGTAAGTAATCAAATTAGCTTCACTTTTGTGTCCACAATTGCCTGTCAGTCTTTGTTCATGTTCAATGATGGTTTATACGACCTTTTCCTTCGCCATTTACTATTATAATTTTCAAAAGACTGTTGTTGGAATGTAATACAAATAATTTATTTTTATTTTCCAAAATGGAAAAGATTGGTTCAGCAGATCCCGTAAACCAGGGTATCAAATAACTATTATTCTTATTATCATTATTATTATTATTATAAGTGTTTACAACATGTACAATAGATCTCGCCCACTTCATGACACTGATTCTATGTACAATGTTTAGGTAATATGCCCAATTTAATCATCTATTACAGCGCCAATATCCCTGGTGACAATGTAAGCCAAGGGGAGGTAATCTGCGACTACATGCAGCCATTTCCCCCACAGGGTGCTGGTCATCTACGGTATGTGTTTGTCCTCTACAAACAGACTGGGAGGCTAGACTTGAGTGAAGAAAAGAGAGCTGGGAAGTGGTAAGACATTGTAATGGAATAACTACCTCTCTATAATGCACATGGTAGATATTTCCATCTTTCAACAAAGGAATATTTTCAAAGGCTAGTCTGATACAGTAAACCTTACCAAACCAAAAATAAGGCTCAATCTCAAATCCTATCGGGTTTCGGGTTTCTTAACCGTGGATACGGAGGCTGTACAGAAGTAGTACAGCGAGAACATCACCTGACCCAACTTGTAGAACGTTTGGACTTTGGTTCCAACGGTCTGGAGTTCAAATCCCGTCTCAGGAGCCCAGCATAAATGTTCACAAAAGTTACCTTTCTGACGCAATATTGATAGGATGCGCTGTCTGTAGAGTGGCAATGCAGATATCATCCTTGGTCTGTCAGTACCAGCCGATGCTCGCAGGTTTACATAAACTGACAAGCCGTGATATAAGTGAAAGAATCTTGAGGTTCTAAACCCCAATTAAAATGAAATATACAAAATTGTCATCACATGCATTTCCTAGTATACTGTCACGCTCCTTTTAATAACATTATCTTTTTTTCTTTGATTGCTAGTATATTTTAATCCGGCAACAACATAATATAAGTAGAAATATCCTAACATGGAGTATAAAAATTGATATTGTCATTCTACAATGAAAATTAAAATAAAGAGAGCAAATATAGAAGTTCTGAAATTTGACGGTAATAGTTACTACGGAATACTTAACCCTCTCCCTGCTGGATTAGGCAAAAGCACTGCTCATTAAGGCATCTCCAGTTGCCTTCAGCAGGGAGAGGGTTAATAATGCGTCAAGAAGTTCCTGATTTATATGAATGCAGCAGAAAGCTTTATACATTATTTGTTATTCATATACTCAAAAAAAGTTAGCTTTATATTATTTTAAGAACAAAGAATTTCCAAACATTTACAGGCCCCAGGTACATTTCAAGAACTTTGGAAGAAGAATGACAACAGATTCCTCAAACCTTTCCGGAATTTGGTAGAAAAATTCAAAATATATGTTGGCCCTTAATATAAATTTTGTAGAAAGCTTCCCAACAAAATATCTGCCCATTCTTAAATTTCTTTTGTTGAGTATATGATGATCATACTTACAGTTCTGACTAACTCCAGGCCATCTGTTTTGTATGTAGATCGCCGGAATAAACTGGGCTCCGTATAGACATCCTGAACTCAGAGCTAAAACCACACCTCTGTCAAGAAATCAACAATCAAATTGAATAATACATTAAAATATATTTTTAACAACTAATATTTACTTAATTTGAAATTTAAATATGTTACTTGTTCATTTACTTGGTGCTCAGCATTAAAGTGGTAAAACAAGGGCTGGTTGGCATGGAATGGGTGTCCCTGTTCTGTGGCATGATATCCAGTGAGCCAGCACCACCAACCAGTGGAAACACGGCGAAGTTCAAGCAGTGCATGTGCATACAAAACATGCCAGCCGTGATATGAGCAAAACCTAAATTCAACTCAACCCATAGTAAGAAAAAGAGGATCCTCCAATCTTTTCTTTCCCACATTCTGTTTGGAAGACACTCCTTCCCACTCTCTTCCCACACTGTTCCCACATTTCCTTTGGAACAGTGTTCACAAAGTCTAAAAAAATACCTACTGAAGGACCAACAGCTTTGAAAGATCCTAGTCCTTCACTAAAACTCCCATAATAAGGTTAATTTGCTGATCAGAAAAGCTCCCGGCCCAAAGGACCGGCAATAACAAAAAACCTCCCAGTCCTTTAGTGGATCTGTCGGTCTGGGACCGACGGACCCACGTATTCTTAGACGGACCGACGTGACGTATTCTTAGACGGACAGACGTATACTTAGAACTATGTCTTGGAAATGTAGCTCTACCTTTTGAGAAAAGTACACAATGTCAAATAATGGTGATAATACATCCAGATACATACACAACTTTCTTTGTAGCAGGATTCATTCGATCAATGAAGGATTCCTCTTGTGGATCACTGTCTCGACCTGAATCAGTCTTGCCGCCAGAGGAATTTCCTGTCTGGAGAATAATTTTTAAAATACAATAATACACTGATTGATTTGTTGTTTTACATCACTGTGGGAATAGTTCACTCATATATGACAAACAATTACAATAGTATAAGAATACAATAGGATACAACATATTTTAGTTCAATAATAATAATAATAATAATATTAAATAATATTAAATAATAATAGAAAAATATAATAAAATAAAAATGCAATAGTATACAAATATAATAAAACAAAATGTACCAAATACACATAGTAAAGGTATAGTATAGTAGCATTGAAATATGTATAGATAATCAGGTGTCCGAGAGAAGATGACAAACGTGAACTGCGTCCTCACCCGTCGTTTGTTGAAGACTAGGATGTCTTCAGACTGCGAACCGTAGAGCGAACCACTGCGCATCTGAGCTTGGATATTGTCATGTGCCTTGAAACCAGAAATACAATTACCAAGGCTCGGGTAACAAAGTAACGGTTCAAGACAGAAAACACTTCCAAATGCAAAATGGAAGTTGAAAGAACTTTTAAATTTAAAAAGCTCAGTATGGTCTAAAAGATGAGAAAAATTATAAAGTAAAGCAAAAGTATCAAGGGAGACAACCCCTCTGAATCCGTAAATGCATATTCTGTAACCTCTGTTTTATTTTAAATTGGGATTTAGACCACTTTCAAAATTCTTCCACTAATCTAGCTAATCAGTTGAAGCATCTCCCTGCTGGAGGCAACAGGAGATGCCTTAAAGAGCAATGACTGTGCCTAATCCAGCAAGGAAAGGGTTAAGGCAGGAAACCTGCAACATCCGTAGCGCAAAATGTTGCAGTAGACCTGCGAGCAAGGATGATAACTGCATTGCCTCAGAACAGACAGCGCATCCTATCATGATCAGGTCACAAAGGTAACTTTTGCGAACATTGATGCCAGGCACCTGGAATAGGATTTGAACCCAGGGCCTACATTCTACCATTGCACTACCACCCACCCCTATTATTATCATCATCATCATAATGATAATGAAAATTATCATAATAATGATGGCAATAATAATAATAATAATACCAAGTAATAATGATAATAATTTAGTGATTGAATTACAGTTTTCCGTTTTCCGTTTTCTATTATTGATAGAATTAGTGTTTAATAATAATAGTAATAGTAAATATGTACATAATAAAGAATGATTTGCTAAATAAACACTTTAACAGTGGGGGTGCAATAAGGATAAAAATTACAAAGATATAACATGGTGTAGGAAGACAGTATATAAACGAAACATCTATAAGGATATGCCGTACTGCATACAAAGATGACACATGCTTTCATAAAGTTGGTCAGTATTATACTATTAATCCTCTCCTTGCTGGATTAGACAAACACAGTTCTTTAGGGCATCTTCGGTTGCCTCCAGCATGGGGAAGGTCAATGATAATGTAAAAGTGTGCAAAACAACATAGTGAAAATAGTGAAAACAGTGAAAGAGATGAACACGATGAATGGAAAGTTCAAAGTTCAAAAAGAAATTAAAATTTTCCAAAGTACTATTACATCTTCATATACTCATCAATACACTCATCAAAATTAATTAAGAGCCAGAAGCCTTTTTTAGACATAAACATTTAGCTTTCTATTGTTTTAGACATATACATTTAGCTTTCTATTGTTTTAGACAAATACATTTAGCTTTATATTGTTTTAACAATGAAGAATGTCTAAAGGTGTACATGCTTCGGGTACTTTTCAAGAACTTGCAGACGCATTGGAAGAAGAATGGTACCAGATTCCTCATGCCGAGTTCCAAAATTCGGTAGAAAGCATCCCCACAAAATATCTGCTGGCCATTAATTTTGTTCAGTATATGTGCAGCAAACGCCAAACAAATACTATATTCCTGCTAGTCCTTTCTTATTTTTTGGACAATAGTATATCTTTATAGTTGATATGTGACATTATTTCATCAGTATTTAATACTATTCCAATGTCCATACAATGTTTTACTGGTTACATTTTTGAAAATAGCATCACCATATCCTTTACCATTTTTCAGGTTGGAACAAATCAAAATGGCCTTCAAAACAATACTTTCATTAACAGGGTTAATTTACAACATGTATATCTACAGACAGCTAACACTAGTAACAGTCAAACTACACATTCCATTTACCATTGAGGTGTTACTGTCATCCTCTGCTTGTGATAGCTAGAACATGTTGAAATGGATTTGTCAATACTTTAAAAATCTGGGGCCTGTTCCACAAAACGATCGTAGCACTACAAGAGTTGAAACTCCCATATGTTAGTTAACATGGAGCTACAACTCTTGTACCGCTACAATAGTTCTGTGGAAAGGGCGTCAGGATTTTAAAGCCTATGTTCATGATGATAGATTTTTATATAATTTTATATTCATATGGGAGCCACTGTAAAGAAGAGTAGAGGATTGGTTGATTGGTTGATTTGGAGTTTAAAGCCACTTTCAAGATATGTTTCACTCACATCATGGCTTGCATGCATATGTACTGCTTGTACTAGTCTGTATTTCCACCAGTTTTTATAGTGCTAGCTCACTTGGAGGTATATCATGCCGCAGCTAGAACATGAATATCCCCACTCAGACACCGTATACCGACTCCGAGCCGACCAGTCCTCGCTTTACCCCTTTAATGCTGAGCACCAAGCAGGGGAACAAGTAACATCTTTTAACGTCTTTTGGTATGACGCGACCGAGGCCGACGCTCTAACCTATACGCCACGGAGCCGGCCATTCATGCAGATAGTAAACAGGTAGTAAACATGATTGGTTAAGCCTAAATCAGTATCTCTATCTATGTTATAATTAGCATCATTATTAGTGGACAGTGGGGCCGCTCCTTATATTTGTTCCACGTAGTACTGCAACTTGTCCATAGATGTGATGGTATTGAGCGTGTTGATCGAGACGTTTCTTGACACAACTAATATTAAATCATGACATGTATTGTCTTAAATAGTCGATCAAACGTCAATTGTTTGGCAAGATTTCGAAAACAGATAAGACTTGACATTAATAATATTAAGGTATTCTCTTTTTTTTCGAAACATCTTTTCTTTTAGGACAGAATAGAGAGTTGGATAAGTTAATGTTCAGTAATAAGCAATACACGAATGTCTGTTGCCACCGTCATTTATTATGCCTGTTTGGATTGCACAAGTTGGAATAATAATTGGAAAGTGTAGTCCTATTTTCAATTATGAAATACAACATTTTCCCCAATCGTCGAGGGGAAATGGTAAATAAAATGACATTTACGGATATAGGGAATGCGTGTCTTTGATGTAGTGAATTAGTGGATTCTATAAATGGAATGCATGTTTCATAATGTCAAAGTATCTTCATCATTAAAAGTCAATGTTATTCAAAAATATGATTTTCTGAGTTATTTTTGCACATTGTTCACGCCTGTGAGACTATGGCCATATGTATAATGGACAGCAGGCTTGCATTGCATTGTTTTAACATGCTAGTTATTAGTTTGTTTGTCTCGTGCTAAGCTAAATAAAATAAATATAACACGTTTCTGCTGCAACACTACGGTATATATTTATAGTGGGCACGGAAATGAGAATAATTAAAATACGACTAAAAAAGATAGTACCAGTAATTAGTTTCTCTATATGCAAACCAAACATCAGAAATGAAATAGCTTCAAAGGAACATCAAATTGGCTTTGCACCATATGTAGTCATGTGTCGTGCAGGCTTTAAGACACGTTATCCTATTGCATAGCCTGCCTTAGTGCCATAGCTTCTTGAGCACATTTATGGTTGAGACCACTATCAGATTATCGTAGTTTAGTCACACAGGATAAGAGGTGCATTGGCTGTAGATGTCGTAATCTTATAAGTGGTGTCATAATCACTCTGCGCAACGATTCCAGTGACTCGGGACACACTAGACAGGCTTTTTGGGATCGATTGTAATTCATCACACACTGCTGACGACCCTAGGACATATTGCCTGACTGAGATAGAGTGATTTCTGATTATGAAACTACAATGTAGTTTTTCGCTTTTAGCATTGACTGCCAGTCGCTTATGCTGTTACTTACACTTTGAGGAAATAGTCAAAATAAATAGCATAAGTAAAAATGAGCATCGTTGCTAAAATTAAGTTTTTCGGTTAAATTACTCTCTTTTTTTTCTCCCAAAAGACAATTACGAGGAATATAACCGGTGATGTAGAATGGTCATAAAAGAAAGATCTTTTAAAATTACTTTGTAAAATTAAGAGTACTTGAACACCATCTTCTAGCTTCGAGGCATTTCTAAGTTCCACTTAGCTAATTTAATGCAAGGTTCCAAGTCTGGAAACCTAGATGAGTGAGTAAGTGATTATGGAGTTTAACGTCGCTGAGGGAATATTTCACCCATTTGCGCACGACACCTAGATGAATTTATAAGCCCACGTATAATATAAGATCATTTTAGACAATGTCTATTAGAATTATTCAATAATGGATGCCGACTCGTGTTTAATATGCATTTGTGTTCGTTACAATATATATGTAATGCGTACTGATTACAATATGTACTTATTTAATGGATAGGGAGTACCCATTACAAATTGATATAACTAGGAAAAGTAATTTAACGCTGTGCAAATGCTTTACAAGCGTATGCAGGACATCGCACAGCACTGCCACAATTTAACACAACTTTTCAGTGTTCTAACAAGTCAATACAAATTACATAATGGTAAACTCTAAACTAATCTAGAATTACGGAAATGTCCATCAATTATCGGTCATCAAGTAATTGAGAGGAAACATCAGTTATTCCTAAGTGAGTGCTATAGTCCTGACAGTTATCGAAGCTAATCATCGGCTACAAATAGCATTCCAAGTGACGATTAATAATGTACGATCATTTCTACAGCGTATATCTTTTCATGATGATAGTTAACGAGTGTTGGAAAACTAGTATTGCTTAATAATGATGATTCTGGCAGGATTGTAGCATATGTAAATGTTAGATTGATATTGAACGACTTGTAATTATTTATCTAACTGCCATCTATGCTTTGTATTAACTGTAATTATAATTATCTGGTACCACCGTGGGTGGTAGAGAAAATAGAACTTGAACCTGAACTTTAAAGTGATAAAAACATTTCTTGCACTCCGTACGGCAATACGTGTGCAAGATCGGGAACGAAAGAAAATATGACAGTATTAATTATTATTAATGTAAACGATAGACTGATATTGAACGACACATATAAAGTGATAAAACGTCTTGTAGTCCATACATCAATATATGTGCAAGATCAGGAACGAAATATAATATGAGATTGTTAATTACTATTATTGAACGAGGAATTTGTAATGTTTGCCCAAGGTTCTTTAGTTTACGATTATGGGAGTTACTGACGAAGGTCTCGCATCAGAGTTAGGGTATAACCACGCATTCTCCTTCAGAAGCGTTGGTGGAAAATAATCCGATTATTAGAACGTTTTAGGGATGCATTTGGTCTCTCCGTGACCTCGGTCAGTGGCACTTAGAATGAAGGCTAAGCTATTTTTCTTAAAGGAAATAGCTGCACACACACATACATGACTGTTCGTTTCTTCTCTACTAATTATACCATTGTCCAAGAATGAAGAAAAATATAATGGTCATATCAGACAGATATCATTACCTCTTATTAGAGATGCAAGGATACGTTGTATTTCTATAAGGTCTGTCCGAGTATAACTAATTGCATTTGCCTCGGGTTCTAATTAACACGTTAATTGTGAACCTGGCAAGATTTTTTTTTGGTTTCGACCTCGAGTACGCGTGGACTCCCATGGGACATCGTATTTCTGAAGACATCTTACAGTGTTTCAGCTTGGGTACCAGGACAGCTAATAATAGCCAGCGTGACACGCTTGCTTACGTTTGGTGCAACACCGAAACATGCAATAAAGCCATCTATCGTATAATAAAATAATTATAATTTGATTGTGAAAGTACGCATGACCATGTCGATATGTCTTGGTGTATGGCAATATTATTCTGCTCTATTAGACTGTTCTTGAACGAGACACGTGAAAACTGTACGGATATTAACTCCCATTTACATGCGCCGCCAGTGTTAACCAACGTGCATACAAAGGGGTTCCGAAACCTACTTGTGGTCGGAATAACCGGCTTCTTAACCAGACTTGGTAATTACTGTAGTTGAAAGCTTGTACTTTTACGCTTTATACATGTAGAGATAAAAGTGCATAGTAGGAAAGTTTTCGATACATAGCAATCTGGTCCTGCGTTTCACGAGGCTTGATGTGCATAGTCCGGGCGGAAGCCATCTTTATACTATAACAGGAAGTGACGTAAGACTCGATTTACGTCTGAACTACCGGTACGATCATTTCGTTAAACGTAAGCCTGAAATGTCGATGAAACTGTAAATACGTCGACAACATGGTTGAAACTATGTGGTCAGTGTATATTCTTCTTCGTGTGTCGTTGACGTATCACGGACAGTGTCCTTGCTCGCAAATAACAGTAGTCACGACCGCATATCCAGAAGGTAGCTATCAATAAATACCCCGCATTGTGTATTTATTTACAGTATGTCTGTCTGCGTGTGCATCATGTTCTGGCATGCCTACCTCATGCTACAGTTTCCGTATCCGGATTTCAAGGTCAAAGGAAACCCAGTACTACGTGTTTATGTACGAAAGCATTCCTGTTTTCGGAAGCCTTTAATAAATGTGTTGTACCATGCAAATAGAACATATATAAAAGCACATAAACATGGCATTCTTTCCAATTTATTTTGGGTGTGTAGACTTCCGTTTACTGTTTTCAGGGAATCCAATACAACAAACGGTCGACTTAACAAATGCAAGCGGCGAAAGATGCTTTGTTTTAAAAAAAACAAAACTAAATGGTTGTTTTCAAATGATTATTTACCCTGGATTATGATACATAATAGTACTAAAATGGCTGTAGACAAGAAGCTTGCTGTGAAGGTTGATCTTGCAATAAGAACAGATGCACACATACGATCCTCGTGGTACACACACGATCGCGCACTCCATGCGACTGCGGCACAGATTGCAATGGCCGCCGGAGAGTCGTCGTTATTATGCGCCTGTGGCTTCATATCTAACGAACGTCTACGCCGTCCAGCACGACATCGTCTGAGGCGTGGTGACATATAATTGTCCTGTAGGCTGTGACGTGCTTAACAACAGGAATTCACCGCTGTGTTAGAAGTCGCGAGGCAAATATGGCCAGAGGAAGGGTCATGTACGATTAATACGGGTACGCATGTCGAACAGGGCGTACGCCATAGTTTAATATTATAGTAGGTCATGACGTAAAACTAAGTTCACACAAAGCTACAGGTACACCCTTACGCCATTTTACAGTTTAGTGTCAATTCATAAGGAACAAAATACATATAATTCAAAACAGGACGGTTGTACAACAAAGAAAATAGTTAGTTGTCCTGTTCCAGGATCATAACAGGATCAGACAGGATCATGGCAGAACACTTTCATCTCGGGTGACCTTGTATATTTTTTAGCATCCACGTTAGGTGTAGATCATGGCCCCGATTTCTCGAAACAAATTTGAGTTTGAGATTTAGCTCAGCCGAGATTTCTCGAGATAAATTCAACGATTTGTCAATGGGAGAAATGTCAAATCTCAAACTCAAGTTTTTTTCGAGACATGGAGCATGACCCAATAGGACAACTAAAAAAAATTGGGCTGAGTTTGGTATCGTTTAAGTTAATAATATATAACAGAATTACGTGCTTTGGGTATATGCTGCAGACTTTAAATCCAGGACTTAGACAGTGCCTTTAATATATCCAGAATGTAAACTTCATTGAAAATACACATTGACTCCTGTATTGTAAAAAGACTTTACGTTGTTTAAATCAATTTGATACTCAGTGGATGCCACAACGTCATCTGGATTGCATCCAAGTACGTAGGAAGAGACGTTACCATTACGTTAACGGCTGATGGTACACCTCAAAGCCGCATAAAAATACAAATAAAAACCAAGGACGTAGCGATGACCTTAACATTTTACCATTGCATTCTGGGCAACCTGTGAAGGCAGAAAACAAATTTGAAGTGTCTACAAAGTATGCCATTATCACATACTAATAAGGTTTCAGACAGCAACAATCACAATGAATCATGTTCTCAGCCATGTAACGACACAATGTTGCAATTTTTCTTGAAAAGAAAACCGCATAATAGTATACTCGAAACCGACTGTATTGCAGTCAATTTGCCACGTTCGTTCTGTCATGCCTGGAAGGACAGACGCAATACACTATGGCTAGAAATGGCTTCAGCCTGACGTGGGAGGATAGCCCGCTGTGCCATTATGAGCATTCCTACTCAACGACCACACTTAAGGGAAGTTATATACTTCGACTACAATCAATTTAATAGCCGAATCCTTAAATTTAATTTGGTTTTCGGATCGATAGATGCTTAGCCACGCCATATTTAAACCTGCGGGTATATAACTCGGCGATTGTTGACCGCACGCAACACGATAAGATTTAAACTGTTGACATGGCTTGACAAGTATGGTTTCAAACTGGATTGATTTTTCTCGAACACCACCGCATTGTGGATTCTATCAGATAAATAAATCGAAAGTAAAAAATACTGACCCCTGATCATATGGTGCAATGGGCAAACAGGTGATCTACCGATACGAGATGTCACAGTTTCGGGACATGGTGGTATACCAAGTTACTTGATGGTTATCTGGCCACTTCCGTCTGTATTCAGCTGTTATCTTCCTCTGAACTGAGATGTTAAACACACCTTAATTTATCTTTTCATATGAGTTAATGGGCCTTAAACATCATTAATATTTATTATATGAGAAATGATAGTGGAAATAGACAGCATAATGGTATCTTAACAATTATGAATTATCCGCCAAGAATGCATATCAATATTTGGACAACGATCCAAACTGTTGTTAATGAACGTTCATATATTATTTCATATACCGGTATTTGACGAATACCTCCAGGAACCTAGTAGGAAACCTGAGCATCGGTTGTCTTGGAGGTTTCTTGTGCAGGATACTCAATTATACCGGTATGTCTATGGGTTGACGTCTGAACGTCGGATCATGCCATTGGGTTCTCTAGTACTAAAACGTGTACGTCTAACGTAATTTCATCTCCGTATCTATTGATAAGGTAGGCGTATGTATTGATAAGGTAGGCGTAACTGAAGAGCGACTCGGTATCGTACGGAAGAGCCCTGCTCTGGAAACCTCCAAGACACCCGTTTCACAACGACATCCTAAATTTAGGAGCTCCTAACTTTATGACACAGTTTATCACCTCCTAAGTTAGCTGCCGATTTAAGAAGGGATAAGACTTGTGACGTCGTCGTGAAACACTTGTTACGAGGTGACAACTCTTCGGACTGGTTTAGGAGCTCCTAAATAGTTAGGAGGCCTTTGTGAAACGGGGGCCAGGTGTCCTACTAGGATGCTGTATACTGTTTCCGTAAAAAAAAGATCTTCGATCGTGTCGTCGTTCCTAGACAACCTTTCATAGTGAAGTTGTATTCTAACAAATGAAGCTTTGTCCTGTCCCATGCAGTGTCTACCGATCGACCACAATACAATGAAGCAGTGTAATACAGCTCGGTTGTCTAAAATACAATGACAAATCAATTAACTTCGAGTTTAGGATGTGCACATTTCCTGTGACATATTTGAATAATGCGCACTGATCGTAGTACAAGATTGGTGGTATTCATGTACATGTGTGTCCTTTACCATTTCCATCTACCGATAGCTCGTACTATTCAGCGTCGTCATGCGGAACGGAGAAACTCAAGAGGATCACCCTGTATGGCAGAGGATGTCTGCGATTGCGAATTTTAGTAAATGTCGAGTAATCTTTAGTCATATTTCAAAGCATACAAATCTTTATTTTTTACCTTCTATAGAAAGAGTTACTGTATATGTATGGTGTGACGTGTTTACATTAGTGATTATGGAATGTAACAATATAACGTCGCTGCGGGAATCTTTCACACATTTGCGACGAGTAAACATTTAGTTATTTTACTATATGAGTTTTAATAATGAAGAAGCATGAAAAACATGCCAACACACAGTAGCTAAAATTATGCACATGATGTAATAGCTAGATGAATAGTTAAATTCTGTATATGATAGTATAGCTTGATGCAGTTGATGAGTACTTGAAAACCTTCCATAAAGACCAATTGCCTTTAAAAATGATAGAATATGATGACCAGAGACATTAGTATATACATGCTTAAGGTTTGGCGATGAATAAAACCTCGGGCGCTGATCTGAAAAGTCCACATAATCAAGCAAATCATGCTTGACTGTGATGTCCTCGTCACAACCAACAGACCGAGGCCTATACTCGCCGTTTAAAATGGTTTTAATGTATATATAATGCATGCCCAATACGACATCGCCGCCGGACTGTCTCGTCCTGACGACAAATAAAAACCAGAAAAAGGGGTTAAACCAATCAAGGGTTGAAAGTGATGTAGTTTATTATGTGTTTCATTATTATTATTTATTAGCGTAGCGATTTAACAGCCAACAGCATTTTTAGGATTGCTATATGCATGTACATACTTCGGAGTTAGCATACATTATTCAATATGCGTGGTGGATATCTACCGTTTATCATCTAATAGAAAGTTGAATATGCACATTATTTAAACTGTTTCTGACGGTTTTTTCTAAGGATATTCCTAATGTTGCCATATATTATGTGCAAACATGTATTATAACATAGTATTTATTAAAATTTTACCAAATCACCTTTAAATAACCAGTAATGAGAATGCAATTCAAGTAAGTTTATGAGAACAAGCAAGTATACAGATATTTCCTGTATCATACTACTTTGCATGACTAATAACTATGCAAATTAGGGAGCTACGATCGTGTATGACTACTATTTATAGATGCTACTATATGGAAATAGTAAACAAAATGACATTTACGATCGGAAACTAGATGTGCTAATCGAGGGCATTTAATATATGTTTACAATTTGTAATAAGAATTATTCTTAAA
>JAUTBT010046482.1:0-16451 GCA_032361225.1 Lepetodrilus schrolli | reverse complement strand
GACACATCTATTGGAATACGACACATCTATTGGAATACTACACATCTATAACTACACATCTATAACTACACATCTATAACTACACATCTATAACTATACATCTATAACGACACATCTATTGGAATACGACACATCTATTGGAATACTACACATCTATAACTACACATCTATAACTACACATCTATTGGAATACTACACATCTATAGGAATACTACACATCTATAGGAATACTACACATCTATAGGAATACACATCTATAGGAATACTACACATCTATAGGAATACTACACATCTATAGGAATACTACACATCTACGCTTCGAGCATGCATTAGCATGCGCTATATAAATGGACTATTAAATTAAATTAAAAATATATAGGAATACTACACATATATAGTAATACTACATATATGTAGGAATACTACATGTATGTAGGAATACTATACATCAATAGCAATACAATTAGGAACACTTTTAGAACACAAGTAAGGACTAGGCTATACGTATTCACTTTTCCAGGCAGTACCTTTTAATCTGCTGTATTTACTGCAGGTAAGTTCAACCGTGGCACATGTATTCAGTACTGGCTTCAGCCCTCGGCAAACATTTCTAGAAGTGAGGCGTGAAATGGCTTCCAGTTGACATTTAACCTGATAAAGGTTTACTTGCTGACAATGACAGGCTTACCTGCTGACAATGAGAACACTGTACCCACATTGAGTACCTGTATTTAAGTTGGTAATCACAAAGCTAACCGCGGCGATTATGTTCTAGAATTCAACCGCAGATATTTGCACTACAATTAATTAAAGCTAATAGAGAACTTGTCCAAATGATCATGAAAGTCACAACCCACTTCAACCCACAATCCACACCATTTGAATGGTAATCTTGATTTTCAGAATTACAGACTAATTACTGTGGTACCAATTTTAGAGGCAATTGTATGATAAAAGTACTGTATTCAATAATTGTTTTCGTACAGAAAACCCCCCCACCAAATTATTAAGATAATGTGAAGCAATCAGATCAAACAATTTGACTGGAGGCATGATAATGTGCGTATGAATAGCAACACAAGGTATTCAGTATAGTGGATATATTTGTCCATTACCACTCCGGCGCATAATAACAAACTATTCTATGTAGGTTTGTCATTTCTTAATTTACCCACGTGTGATGCCACTGAAGTATAACTACATGTAACGTGTCTGATTTCAGGCTATAATTGATGTCTTCACTGAGGAGAACATATTACACATGCAGACATGACTCTAGACTTACACGTGTAGGTCAGACATGTCCAGACTTACACGTGTTGGTCAGACATGACTCTAGACTTACACGTGTAGGTCAGACATGACTCCAGACTTACACGTGTAGGTCAGACATGACTCTAGACTTACACGTGTAGGTCAGACATGACTCTAGACTTACACGTGTAGGTCAGAATTGACTCCAGACTTACACGTGTAGGTCAGACATGTCCAGACTTACACGTGTAGGTCATGCATGACTCCAGACTTACACGTGTAATTCATACATGACTCCAGACTTACACGTGTAGGTCAGACATGACTCCAGACTTACACGTGTAGGTCAGACATGACTCCAGACTTACACGTGTAGGTCAGACATGACACCAGACTTACACGTGTAGGTCAGACATGACTCCAGACTTACACGTGTAGGTCAGACATGACACCAGATTTACACGTGTAGGTCAGACATGACACCAGACTTACACGTGTAGGTCAGACATGACACCAGACTTACACGTGTAGGTCAGACATGACACCAGCCTTACACGTGTAATTCATACATGACTCCAGACTTACACGTGTAGGTCAGACATGGCTCCAGACTTACACGTGTAGGTCAGACATGACTCTAGACTTACACGTGTAGGTCAGACATGGCGGACACAGCAAACTATCACCAATACACTCTATCTTCACCACCACCTAGACTACGTTCAAAGTATACTAAGTGATACTATTTGGTGGACATACGGCATGTTAGGGCTATTTCATAATAGTAGGTATACTTATGTCGATTTAGTGTACGTACTTAGTTGGAACACCTGAATGAATGCACGTGAGTGCGCTCGGCCCATGTGTAAAAACTTATTTAGAGCACGTATGTGGCTGTCAGTTATTTCTGGTGTGTATTCCTGAGTAGAGCTGGGTGCTGCTGTGGTGAGAATTTATCTGAACTGACGGGTTACTACTGAATTGCAAAAGATACTATTATACTATTGCTATTATATTTTTATATAAAGACATACACGGCTTATTGATATATTTCATGGTCAAACGTATTTTACCTGAAAGTATGTACATTTGATTTGTTTACACAAGTACAGTATATAACAGTGTGTTCCGCACATCCCACTGGTTTTCAATATTTTCATATTTTAGTTCATCTCCACGTTAATGGAATCTATATAAGATAAAATTAAGATATCTATTTACAATTATTATTAATTATTTATACGGTAATACCATTTTAGGTAAATCCCAGAACTAACCGACGTATACTTGACCAAATACTAGTATACAAGGATTGTATACAAAACGATTCTCCATGTATTATATGCTTTACTCTGTTACGTATTTCACAACAGACTGTAATGCCTCGCCGCATGTCTGACGTCAGGAAATATGACCCTGTTTCTAAGAGGGAACATCCGTAACCCGGAAGTAAGGACTGCGAGTGGGTCTTGAGCTGGGAACAAAAATAGAGTTAGAAAAAAAATCGTCTTCCTGTTTTAATAGCAACATATGTGGTGCAGCTGAAATGAAACTACTTGATCCACTGCTTTCCAAAGTGTGTATTATATATTATGAAAAAAACTCCACGTTTCATTCTGTAACTCACGATGTATTATGTTGAAATACGTAACACTGATTATTTAGGAGTTGCTTTGTTACTGTGAAAATGAACTATAACCATTATATCAAACTTCAAACTATTAAGAGAACGATGGTAAACATTGTCTGTGCTTTTCAGACAGAGTTTATTATATTTTGTGTATATTCATTATATATATTATGCGGATATCTCTGTTATTATGAGTATATTGGATGTAACTAGTTTGGAATTGCATTTCAAGTATTGTATAAGCATTATTAGTGTGCTAAGATATAGGATCCGGTTTATATCATATTTAACTACTATAAGCGTAGTCACTCAGACATTGGATCGAGCATATTGTCCTGCATGTCGTGACAAGGGAAACATGATTTGCTCAGACACGAGAATACATGTCTAACCATCCTGCAATGTCATTCATACTAATACCTGCACTTCCATTCCATTACTGTATATGCATACCACAATACAATGGCCACGGAAATACTAGTATGTATAGATATATATGTGAGCCAGAAAATCTTAATCTACGTACAGTCTATGTATAATACTTATATAATATAGCGATTGTCCAATGTTTTATTTATATTCCTAAACATCATGGAGGAGCTTTTCTCTACCAAACTGTATACTGGATGGCATCTAGAGAGACAGAGTGCTACTGAAATTATCTATTCTGTGTATTCAACAAACTTCACCCAAGACAGACATCATGTCATGTTCAATTACACCACACTCAGACTTTCATGAATGTTACACGAGGTTTTCGTTTTTCAGAAAATAATAAGATTGTTCTATTCCATCGTAAATACTAGTAATGTCAAGTGCAATAGAAATATATCTCAAACATGTTGTAGAATGGAGAATATATGATCCAAGGCTTATATTATACCGTCTGTCACAGCCACGTTACAGTTAGGTGAAAACGATATGTTATACTGCTATACAATAGTCCGGCGCGCCAGGTTCAAGGACCTACTCTGACTATTCAACAAGCCCTGCATTACAGACAGAAATATTATACATAGAAACCAAGGAAACTTTCAATTCTGCCAGTATACCTATGAATATGTTAGTTTGAGCATGCATGCGAGCATTGCAACCCTTTATACACATACTATCTACATCCAAGTCTCTTGTAGTTTTCTCTAAACACACCATCAGATCATATCCTGTAACCATCAAACAAATATCCATCTCTAGACAACCGAGATATACCTACAAGTATAGTTCCGTATGTCAATGAAGCGGACTTTCCCAGGTTAAGCTCGTGACTTACGTCAGTCTAGTGCGCCGCTCGACGATTGGCTGCATGTATAATCACATGACCTGCCCATTCACCAGCAGCACGTGACATTACTCTAACCCAGTCAGACGACAGTCAGAGAGCTTTCCATGCCTGAACGATTAGTGAATGGGTGCAGTTCGCCAGTGTCAGGGGTGTGTGTAGTTGATGGGCGAGAAGACGGAAGAGAAATTTATTCCCTAGTGAGACTTCGGTCTGGATAACTATTTCAAGACGGATTCTAAACGCTTTTCAACGATGAAGGACCAGGCATGTACGGACTTCGTATTTATGCCTCTAAAGGAGAACTCTCCTACTCCAAGTAAAGGGTCCAAAAGTTTACCTACAAGTCCGGACACGGACTCACAAGTGACTGTAGTACGATCTAAGATTGTTGTGGTTGGAGACTGTAGTTGTGGTAAATCGTCACTGATACGGAGGTACTGCAAGTCGGGGGAATATACAGATGTAAGTATTCAAACTGTCGATATTAAACTTGTTTAACTTTAAGCTAACTTTCTGTACATTGACTCTAGTAATCGTACGCTAATAGTATGTCTACACGTGGTAAAATAGCTGATACATAGCAATAGGGGGAAGTGTAGTGTATGACCCAGATGCTAGGTCACAATGTTGGAAACATGATTGTGCAACTTCCCCTGTCGTGAATGTTTTAACTGGAAGATTGTTGTCCAATTCCAAGCTTAGTTGACTACTTATGCACACTCTGACGTTCAACACTTGATCAAGATTAAATTGTACAATTTAGACATATTGATTGTGCTCCAGACACCTATGTTACACACAGTAGACACATTGGCATGTAATTATACCGACTCTCCCCAAATCCATTGACGACTATTTAATACCAGTGTGTCAATGATTGGGTACCTATGCTTCGAAATCACCAGTCATTGGTTGTATCCAGGTTATTTGTGGCACACTGTTGATAATAGGATTAGTCTATATGTATGCAGTCATTCATATTATTACCCACACTAAGTTGATACTTGAAATCGATTGCAGACGGCTGGCTACACAATTAATACATACGGATACCCTTTCTATAAATATGACTTTGTTCTATGAAGTCATATACTTTCTGCAAGATTTACTTAGAACCTTGGCTTGTGAGGATTTCGGATTATATAATACATTACATTCATTCATGTAAATATTAGAAACAAGAACACAGCTATTTTATGCTTGTATTACTTTTATCTCTTTTCGCTTTTAAAATTTCATTTATAAAGATCTGCTAGTTTTGGTTTGTTTTCAAACAAACTGTTTGTAGAATATCGTGTTGCATTATTTAATATATCATTGCGATTTATTGGAAATGAAAGTAAAACCCCAACCATTTATTGTATATGCACGTGAATATCGTGGCACTCTCGTGGATGGAGATGAACATTGAATATTTGAAATAATACACTTTCCAGCGTCTGCACGAAGATGATTCTGAAACCTTATCTTTGTATTTATTAACCTATATACATCTGACACGTAGTCTGTGTCACACTTTGTTCTCACCCAAATAATCATATTTAAAATATCTCACCATGCGCAGTTAAATTGGTCTCGATTTCTGGAGAATCAGAGGGTACAGAATTTCAGGGGCTCATTTCATATAAATATGGTACGAATCAACATTAGTTATGTATAAATGATTTACTTTAACTCTCCGAGACTATGGATATTCTAATCTGAAGCGATACCCTGTCTTTATGCAGTCATCGTAGTAATGTTTTGTGTAGACATGATGATAACATTAATGGGTAAAGCATATCTCCTAGTACTATCAGATCATCACACCAATACTTCCATGGTGTCATGCTGAGCATGAATTCGTGGTAAAGAAACCTGCAAGACACACCTAGATTTGAGATAATGTACTGCAAGAGGATATCGTTATACGCCCAATACTACATAAAGGACTATCTAGTATGTATGCAGATACTTTACGATGTATCCGATAATTTTTGGTATCTATTGTATAAATGCCATATCAGTAATACATTGATGTCTATATATTACGTAGCAGTTGCAAGTATTTGTAAGTGCCTTAGTGCTCCAACGTTAGCATCCTGAATAATATCCATAATTTTATACTGTGACCCATGTTGAGATGCCCGTATAGGCATACTGGTACATTTGCATACCATGGCCTTGATGAGAAGTAATTGACATCTTCCATTGCTTTAACATTATTGCTAATCGGCAAACATGTATATCACTACTCAGTTAATTACTCACAGAAGTGCACTGGACTTGCAATGCCAATAAATAGAGCACGTGGCCCAGGTGAAACCGTGAGCAATATGGATGTTACGTATGGTAGTTGAGTAGTGCCAATTATTACTGGTTGTCGTCAACGCGATATGGGATAGGCCAAGCTCTGGGGTAGCTGGCTGTGAACTCGATGTACATGCACGCGGAATGTACGCACACGGCAGAGAATCCGTTGCCATGATTTCACGTCAAAAAAAGCAGATGCCTTGCTATTCTTAGCTGGTTGCATATAAACCAAGCATTACTAATTACTGTTTATAGCATTCTATGCTATTCGTAAACGATGTATCTATATACCTGTGTCCGTGTATATTGCCCCAGGTATTCAAAAAAATAATTAACTCCTTACAATCCAAATATATTTATTTCTCTCTCTGTAAACAGTTATGGCAAGCTTGGCACACTATGCTTATGTTACATTATGAACACAAATAAGAGGGAAAACAGGTAGCTAAACACGCACTTCACATAAAATGTGACTGTTATCCGGAATTTCTATGCAGGAGTGAAATGGATATGTTTTAGCTTACCGGGACTTGTTGCAGGACGGACCACAGCGGGGTGGTAAATACAGTAAATACAACACGCTGTGTCTTGCGTCTATGTGTGTTAACATCACTATTTCCTACAGCTTGAAAAATGTGTTACCTTCACAGTAATGTCATGGCGAACCAGAATGCCGCATTATACTCTACACCCAGTGAATTAGTCTGGTCTTAAAGAGTTAATTCAATCTAAACTTATTTCTTTAGATCTTGCCTTACTTTTACCACGTTTAACCCGTAATGTTGTTAATGCCTGCCCATGTATGTACCGTTATAATGTGTTGTGTAGTTAATGCATGCAAATACACGTACCGTTGTAGTTTGTTATGCATCTATACTATTTTCGTAAATAGAGACAAAGAAAGGGTGTGTATTGTGTAACGCCAGAATACTCTCTTGTGCTATTTACGTATTCCGAGACCATCTTGAGCACAGTAGATCCAGCAACACCTTCCTGCTATTCTCTGCAATATAACAGTATTAATACTTCCGTCTGCACCAGACATTGTACTACCGAGATGTACTGTAGTGAGGGCAATTGTCGACTATGTTTAGTATATTGCAACATTATTGAATAACAGTTACACTGCGTAAAACCCCTTCTGCATCTCTCACAGCAGTATGTACGGGTATAGGCTGTACTCCTAAGCCAGGTATCGCTACTCCTACTAATTAAAATAATTACGTAACCTTGTTGACAAGATAACGGTGACAGACATGTGAGTGATGTATCCACAATTGTCAATAGACTGGCATGTGGGATTTTCTTTACATCGACCAGATAACAGCATTTACCGCGAACCACGTTGTAGCAGGTAGCGTTTGATTCGTGCTGCATTGTCGGTTCTGTTAATGGACGTCGAGAATGTGATGGATGATTGACATTTATTGACGAACAAGCTGAGTTATTGGCATTTTATCTCTGCTATGTCCTGTCGTGTGTGAATTATTCGCCAGTATCTAGAGAGAAATCAAAATCATATCAAAGTGCAACAACCAAGACATCGTAAATTACTTCTAGGAAAATGACCAGTCCATGCTATTAATATTTAATCTAATTAACATCGACAACATAATGTAATCATTAGTGGTATTTTTCATTTAAATTAAAAAATTTCGTAATTGACTATTTGCATACAAGCTTGCCTAAGATATTAGTGAATACTGAATATTTATTAAATGCATCCATGGACAGACTCTTGCTTCTGACGTATTTGCCGCCGTGGAATGCTCGCCTTCACCTGGCTTACTTCCGTTGACCTTTGACCCGTGCAACTAAAGGCGACGCGAACTGACCGAGGTTGGAAGGTCATCTCTAGGCCGTAAATACCCGGACCCTAATTAAACAGGTTCTTAGACATAAAGGGTGTATTATTTTCGAGTCGTGGGGCGTATCCTTTTTGAATAATAATCTGGTGAAATATGTTTCTCTTATTGGCGATCAAACCTGTACGTTGTCTACTTAGCAAGTATCCGTTCTATTCAATATACTGGCACTACCACTGTGTCGTGATGAGTGGTCGTGATTCTGTGGTCAAGATTATGCTGAGATCAGACGCTCTGTCTGCACGATGAAGTAGGTATAGGCGCGTACAGCTGTATGACAGCATTGCTTGAATATGACTTTTATTTTATCCCCTGTATACTAGTACATCCAACTCCCCTGTGCCATCCTGGCATGCGGACACCACGCCGTAAAACATCCTTAATTGAGGATTGCCGTAGAACTGCGAGAACACATACCGTGTATGATGAGGAAAGGCAATATATGATGGGGAAGGGCAATATGTACAAAGCACTTGGTTACTTTAAAGTACAAAACTAGACATAGAGCCTGATTAAAATATCACGTCAAGCAAGTCTCTGGTGTATGATGAAATGCTTGGCAAATAAGACAGACTGATTAAATACTTTTCATTGGAGATTTCTTCACTATCAGTAATGTCATTTACATGCAGACCCGCGGACAAAGCCGCAAAACCAGTAATGCCATACTAATGAATAAAGGAGGGAAACTCTGGACGGTGTGTCTTTAATTATGGGAGACAAAATTAATCCCATGACATACAGCCATGCTTTTGGGACCAATTTGCTTTAGGTTCCTTGCATCAATCCTAAAATCTTTCTGCCGATTCGTTGGAATGGATGGTAACTCTTTCAGATCCCGATAAACATTCTCTAGGGACTTTATATCCACAGCAAGGGCCAATACAGCCAGGGTTTCGTAACTGATTTCGCCAGGAAATGAGCTGTCTGTTACTTTTATTGTCTTCTGGTTCTATTTGCTTTGAAGGATATGGGCCCAATCAAGCTTTGAAGATCGACATGTTACTATACACACAGATGAGAAGTGAGATTGTAATCGTGGACTGAAGCAGTATAATTGTAGCCCAATTCGTGACATAATGATATTGCTTTCTATTCCCAGGCACTTTTATTACTCGTGCCATCCTCGGCCAACATAACATGTCCATATGTGATTCTGGATTATATACCTTTTCATACCGGACGTAGTGTAGCATGTGTTTCTGTGATACTATATAATTAGTTAATTGAGCCTCCAGTGTTTATTACTATTTAATCAAACACTTGGTTATGCATCTTGCAGATTGGCTAATGGCTATACTAAACACACAATAAGCTCTACTGTCGTGCACACGACTTATCGGCCAAACCATGTTAGATATTCAATTTCACTAACCCAAACTGTACCACAGTGTATGTCTAACCTGTATAAATACCATATATATATGCTTAACTAGTATAACTTTCTTGAAGTGTTTGAAATATGAGAGTCGGGCATGCGCATGCCCCTCCTAGTGACATCACAATGATGTCCGGGCAGGCAATTAAGATAATGGGGTTGATAGAGAACACTTTGAATGTCTGTGAAGTAGGAGCCGGGCGGATACGGAGGTGAAGTGCCTATTGGAGGACAAGTCACGAGTAGGACGACTAGGTCGAGGCGAGGAGGACACTAATAGACGCATATTACAGGCACATATTTTATTAAAATTTCAACTCTAATAAGCAATGTACATTTTTAAAAAAGAGACATATTGAAATGTCAATTCAAATCAGAAATATAACCCCCAAAAAAACAAACAGGAATATCTATTAAATTGAAAACGCTAATGGGAAATTTATA
The DNA here is from genome assembly GCA_032361225.1 of Lepetodrilus schrolli. Taxonomy (NCBI): domain Eukaryota; kingdom Metazoa; phylum Mollusca; class Gastropoda; order Lepetellida; family Lepetodrilidae; genus Lepetodrilus; species Lepetodrilus schrolli. Next base: position 6,306 of record JAUTBT010046482.1, on the reverse strand, counting down.
AAAGTTGGTAGTTTCAAATGGTTCTATTCCTAGATTTGTCATAGTAGACTGAGACTGAGAGACGAATGTGCACAATAATGTTCTACGAGTTATTGCCAATAGTAAGTGTAAGAGAATCAACATGGCCATGTCGGTATACTCAGTGGTGTGTACGTGGCGGACTCCACTAGTCGGATATGAACTCAATCTGGCAGTTACTGTATACTGTCTGCAATAATGTGTGTCATTATATTGCCAAATTAACCTAGATGTAGACATGTGGCGTTACGTTCGTCATTAGTGGGGGTAGTATGTATGTGTGTGGTACACCCATGGGTTGTAGGCCGACGTGGGGCGACGTGAACAGTAAAAGTCTGTATGTAATGTTATGTAAAACAGTTGATGTATTGGTCACACGCAACGAAGGATAAACGATGACATTTGATTTTAAACAGTTAATGACATAGGATAATTATGATGACATCTGAAATAATTACGTTTTCAATTATGCCAAGTATTGGTGGCGGCGATGACGCTGTGTGCATATATTTATGACTTCATCGTGAGGTTGATTCTATTCATTGAGATAATCGTGGCATGTGTTTACTGTTTAGAGTTCCTATTATGCCATTTTTTAAAAAGGTATGCGCATTATTTGCAGTACATGTTCACAGTAATATAATTGCTATCTACCGTATGTACGGATGTACTATAGTAATGTCAGAAATAGAATAGAAATGAATTTCGCCAATTACATTTAAAATTTAATCACAATCATTTATCATTGTGAATTATACAAATATCAATTTAAAATAAGTTTACCTATTGTTAACAATCTGTTAAATATGTATCTGTTATAAATAATATACTTTGTTCTTGAAAAATGCAAAATCCTAACAGAATTTAAATGAGATGCATATAAATGGCTTCCCTAGAAATACACATGCCATAGTGCACATCGTGATAGGGACCGTATACAAATGTGATATGTCATCACTTGAGTCAGTTGTTCAGATGGATAATGATTGGATCAACCTTACTGTTGTGGACATCATCACTTTAGGAATGGTAGTCAACTATCCTAAAATGAATTTAATATTGTATACATTTCAATTGTTTTAGTTATCTACTTTCTCATTTAAACTATTGCTGTAAATACATTTAACAAATGGCAATATTTGGCGCAAATTTATCAATGAAATTAAAGATAAGATTTAGAGAGATTATTTCAATTCAATTCAATTCGTTTATTTGTATTAAGGCCATTGGCACACACACGCGCGCACGCACGCAATCGCGCGCGCGCGCACACACACACACACACACACACACACACACAATGATACAAAACAAGTTATGTATATATTATAGTCTGTTTTAATGAACACCTGTTTGGACTGGTTAAGCTGAAATCTTAAACACTCTTCACTTTTCCTTTAGTAAAGTACTTGATTAAATGAATGGTGGCTTGAATTTTATGAAATCCGAGGTAGGTAGTACTTAATTAACGATATATATTTTAGTTACTTGACAATCGTTTCTATTTCTGTCATTACTATAGACGTACTGCTCAAAGGGGTTCGGTGATAGAATAGTACAAAATATTATATATATATATATATATATATATATAATATCTAATAATAAATTCATTTGTTTAACAATAATAATACTAATTTAAAGAAACTAATAATAATAAATAATAATATAAAGGAGACATGCTACCAGTCTATGTCAACCTCGCCTAGCAATCTAATACTATATAACAAGGGAGGACACTTGATGGTCTCTCAACATGCGACTGAATTTATTATTTTTATTTTCAAGCCCCGTGGGTGCAGTTCGTACCATATCTCTGAATTAAATCGCATCTCTGATAAATATGAACGAAGTTACTGAAATTTTCAGAGACCAACAATGAATCATTCTAGTTCTGTAGACGGAACTTCAAGGACTCGATGCACGTTCTCTCTTCCGGTCTGTTAAAAATTAATATTAAATAGTCTTGCGGGAAAATCAAAGCATTGCTGTCTGCTAGACATCGTATTTTGAATAAACTGTTCACGAGCACTGTGAGAATACAATAGTAAGCACCAACGGGGAGCATGAAGTAGTACCATTAGGATAACTACAGAGCTTGAACATGAAATAGATATGCACAACTGTGTTGAGGGACCATCAAGTGTCCTCCCTTGTTATACAGCAGATTGCTAGGCGAGGTTGACATAGACTGGTAGCAGGTCTCCTTTGTATAGTTATAATTTAAAAAAATACAATTATAATTTGTTGTTGTCATTATTAACTAATAGACTTTACTATTGGATATAGATATAAATTTTATTTGTATTTGTTTTACTATTCTATCACCGAACCCCTGTGGTACTGTTGTATGTATATATTGGTGCAACTCCTATGCACTGAATAAGCGGGGTCGTATTATTCGAATATCTCGCCCCACATCCTGACCGTACACCTATACATGTCGGATCTCCAGGGGACTAAACTCTACCTAAAGCTGATTATTGAAGGATTTGTTTTTATCAAATTAATTTGCAACGACGATCCCTACTTCAAATGTACCTATCTCGCTATCTTAATGGAAGATAATCGCAGGATTGTAATCTCAAACCGATTGTACATAAATCCTCAAAGTGCCGGGCATAATGGCTACTGGTGGAAAGCTAAAACAATGTACATCATTCCTATGCTAATTTAATGCTTTTGATTTGTCAATGCTGAGGAACCGCCTGTATCCCAGCATTAAATAAACGTTGGGCCAAACGTTATATTATGATCATGAAGACGTACGCATGCCTAAAATCATTATATGGCCATTATCATAAAATTAACAATAATGATAATCATGCTAAGTAAAAGTTGATTAGACTTTGTTCTACTATTGTCTATTGGCCAGCGACGCTTAACGTTTAGAACAACATCTTTTAAAATATTAGATAAACTGCGAGGTCTGTTATGAAAATATTTGCGCCACATAGATATGTATACAGATATAGATAGATAGATAATAAAAAACACAGACTGCTGTAGATTAGTTCCCCAGCGTGAATACGCACAGACGGCGGTGTTTGTTTATCTACCCCAGCAGCTATGACGAGCTGCAATGAAAATAGTTTCATGATCACCACAATTGAAGGCTAAGATAACTTTATGACTATTGGAAGAAGGTTCCCTGTTGGTCTAACGGAGACTGCGTTTCCTACCTACTGTTTGTCAGTAAGCCTGCGCCCAGTCTAGAAGTGAACCAGAGCAGTGGCCTGACGTCCTTGATCTTAGTTATATCATCCAAGAATCTACTATTACATAAACACAGGTTTCGTGTAAAGCTCCAACCACACCGTTACATCAAGGCTCGCCACGCTCGATTGAGATTACCTCCCCTCATTGAAAACTACGTCTAGTTCTTCACAAGGATTCACGGTCTATTTGTTATATACATTTCACATGTCTTTCAAAGGTTCACTATTCAATTATCCAGAAAAAGGCCTGATATTGCAAAACAATGAACGGAATTTGAAGCTTTAACTTTAAGTCAACATAACTGTGTAAAATACTGCTAATACTTCCTCTGTATATTTCTCTACGTCTGAACGCTACATACTACACGCCATATACCTACTAAACGTCTCTCACTTCTTACCATATCAGTCATATACACCTGCCATCTATGGATTAAATGTAAATTAAATCACAATACACTTTAGTGCAAGTGAAACCTGAACATCCTGGTACACACAGTAGATAGCTTGGTTTCAAAATGGTTTCTATATAGATCTATAATAGAATTAGGTAGTTATTCCCTAGAGGTTACAAAGTTTACAAACACGGGCTTATCAGCACCACGTACACTATTCTGGGATCTGTTTGGCACAACACCTTCTGGTCGTCGATATTAGTTCCATTTGCGTAACACTACCTCGTTATCTTGTCCTGTACGGAGAAGGCGCGCCACCTGTCGGCATGTCGGAGAACTCCACGATAACGCGTCTCACTTGTCAGCGTTCAGTCTCGGGATTACGATGACGATGGGCCGACCTATTCGCAACTTTACGACCTCTCTTATCTGTCGTATCGCTATCACTGTATCGTAAATCAGACATACCTCGGAAACCTCTATGTCTAAGACTTCACGGGCTGCCCGAAGACAACAACATAGAAGATGACTGCCGGATAGTCTGCAATGTCGCTAATGTCGTGGACTCCTGTTACACGCCAGACTGTAAATGTACTACAGGTATGGTGACACTCTACTCTGATAGCCGGAGACTGATGATCGACGTACGAACATTTCCGGCATTACAGTATGCGAAGACGGATAGCTAAACAGAGATATTTACTAATAAACAAGTTAATATTGAGATGTATTGATGGCGTCCTCACTATCGTAGTTATTTTAAAGAAAACTAATTAGATTGCCATTACTAAATTCTAGTCTTTTATCGTTCCGCGTGTAATGTTCAACGCTGTTTTAGATCACTTTTCTAGCACTAGAAGCAGAAAACTTCACCCAGAAATATATTGCAATCTATTGCCATTTTATACCGATCACTGTAAACTACAGTATATGGCTGAGGTAATGGCAATTTGCACTAAACTGTTTGTTTTCTGTCTCGTGCCGTCTTCGCACAAGAGCACTTACTGAGAACAATCAAACTGGAATATGTGCTAACGGCGTCCAATATCCATTAACGCAAGTGTCTTAACCCTGGACAACTGTATTGTTTGACAGACTTGTCGCGGGGTCACGTCATTAGGCGGAACGTCAATTGTACTTGCTTTGATTTCTTACTTCCTGTGATTGTCTATTGTCATTGTGGCCTTAATGATCAATTGTCATGCGCAGTTCTGGTACTCAATGAGTTGAAATTTAATGACTGGCTATTCAATCGTATTATTGATTCCTTTATAATTTGTAATTTGAAAGATGTTCATTATTTTGATTTTCAGAATTTATGATTATGCTACGGCGGTATTGTGTTAAACCACTGCCAAGCTGCAAACGACGTTGCCAATTAATATAGCGTAATACCTGATATAGTTTAGCCGGAAACGTCTGAAGAGCACATCACACACAGTTCACCAAACCTATTTCACCCAATATGCACATACATTTACAATGCAATAAAATAGCATATCATGTTCAATTTAATATGTCGAGTACACGTCTTCGTATTCAGCATACATGTATAGGAGTACGTGCAAATAAAGTAAGGTGTATTTGTGTAAAATGTGTTTCTTGCAATTTGCATGAATGCGGTTTTGTTTTTCATTTTGTTTTCTCTTCTGCTGCTAGACGTAATGTAGATATGCGTCTTTTGAGACCTCCCTCTGAAGATTGGTATAAATAGATATGTGTGAAATAGGACCAGCTCGCAGTTTTACTCTAAGATATTGCATTTCGCTGACTGTCTGGGCGGCGGTTTCTGGCACATAGTGTGGGAAGAGATCACGACCAACTCCGTACCGTCCTAAGCACCGGAAGTCTTCACTCTTTCTCACACTTCCACAACTTTACGGCTCGACTTTCGCATCTCACCGAGAGAGTTAACACTTTACATTACACTTTTGAATATTAAAATATTAATAGCATGTAGCTGAATTCTTCCTAAAATGCTATTTTTGAAAAGATAAACGTGGTACGGTTAGTATTAACCAAACTGATGTTCCGATATAGTTTGTAGTCGGTCTGTAATGGATAACACAAATTAGATTTTACACAACAAACGTACTGGTACTAAGTGAGCGAAGGGTTAATCCCGCTGCGCTTGCGAGAGCGTACAAACCGTTCCTACATTCTTGTCATGTTTTGACCGTGATTTTGTGAAATGCAGTGTCATAAAAACAAGTTCAGAATATCTCTATATCTGTGACAGCTGTGGTGTAGATTATGTAAGTGTTCCCATGCGTTCTCATCAACATCGTACTCTCGACTACATCAACAGCGTTAGACACCTTTTGTATCTGTTCAAAAACCTGTTATTTATAAGATAGTTCAAATAAAGTACAGAACGATAGCTCTTTACCTTTGAGCACCGTTGCAACGGATATAACTGACAGAAATGACATTGCAGAATAGAAAAGTATACAGTGTATGTTTGGCAAACTTTCAGTGTAAATATTGTACATAAGTACGTTTTAGTAATATAACTTCATTTGGAATCGTGAATTTGAGAATACGTGCGTAACCTCATGTTCCCCTGGTAAACATCGAATGGTATGGAATGAATATGCGTCGGATAAAAGTAGATGGCATAATCACCAGTATCGAATACCAGTGTATACACAATTCTATAAATAAGGCATTTATTT
>JAUTBT010046471.1:0-16451 GCA_032361225.1 Lepetodrilus schrolli | reverse complement strand
GTTTCCTCCTGCCCTAAACTGACAAGTCGTGATATAAGTGAAAGAATCTTGAAAGCGACTTAAAACCCCAATAATAAAAAAAGAAATTTAAATAAAAATAAAAAGCACTTTACAACATAAGAATAATATTAATAATAGGATGTGATTATTTCTGATTTAGTTTGGGTTTTAACATTCTTCTTGCTGAGACAACACAAGGCACCGTATAAAACAGTGATTAGGACAACATAACTGGGTTCCACAGATCCGACCGTAGCGTTACGAGAGCCATTACTCCATGTCCTTGTGTAGGTGTTCCGACTCTTGTAACGCTACGATTGTTTCGTGGAATGTGGCCCAGGACAAGCACACCTCATCCTACAAGCACACCTCATCCCATTTAACCCTCTCTATGCTGGTGACAACTGAATATGCCCTAAAGAGCAGTGATGTCTAATCCAGCAGGGAGAAGATTTATTATGTTAATGTGTTACACTTGCAAACCTTGGGTTGCACTGATAGCACTTGAATGCGGCCAATGTTGTAGGTTGTCATGAAATGCATTGACACTCCTGTTTCATAGATTATCTCTAAATACTTTATGAAATGAAAAACAAACAAATAACATGTTCTGGTTTTAACAGAGCATGTATTTGAAAATAGTGAGAACAAATATATAAATCAATCCAAATTGTTCTCATATGTCAGCCTGTTAAGGTAGCAAAATAAACAAGGACAAAGAGCCGCTCCCTGGTTGACTCCATCTACAAGGCATTTTAAAATGTGTATTCATCATTGACATTTTCGACAAATATACGGTTTCAGTGGTGCCTAATTGCCATGGGATGGTAGTGTATGTTTTTGGAGTCTCTGGGCCTGTGTTTTAGAGGATGCACAGTTACAATGTCACATGATATATCTTGCAGGACTGTCCCAGTCAGTCATACTACGCTGTGTTCGACGGTCACGGTGGAGTGGAGGCAGCCGTGTACACAGCCAGTCACCTCCACTGCAACTTTGTCCGCGACAAGGAGTTCACCTGCGACATCGACACAGCTGTGAAGAATTCCTACAACAAAACCGATGAGTGGTTTCTGGAGAGGGCCAGAAGATATGTAAGTTCAGGAGAAAATTGTCTTGTGAATATATATTTCAGTCTTGCTAATTTTCCAAAGATCTGTAGAAATCCGATGATTTTTTTGTTCAGAAGTCACATTATTTACACTGAACGTGGCTTGGGCCCCCAGAACTAGGGCTTGTTTCCCCCGCTGAATCACAATTGGCTGTTGCCATGCCTCACTTTTATGCCCATTTGTAATGAAATAAAATTCAACACCAAAGCATGCCCAAATTTTGAAAATATTGTTACGTTACTGCATGGACCTGTTGATATTATTTGGTGTTAATAATTTATCATGTAGACTAGGCTTAGCATATAGTCTAACAATTTGTATTTACATATATTTAGAAATATATATAGTTTAAAACTATAGGAGGTCATTATCAAAATTTTAACACATTTCTTTTATACAATGCATATTTTATAGAATTCTTTCCTGTTAAATTGTATATAAAATAATGATCGTAATCAATAACTGATTGGCATATCTTTCACTCATCAAGTTTCTATCATATATTTACACAACTGCATCATCATCCACAGAAACTACGTAGTGGCACGACATGTGTGACCATGCTGCTCCAGGGTTCAAGGGTTCACATTTCCTGGCTTGGAGACTCCCAGGCTGTATTGGTCCGAGATGGAGAGGCCATCAACATCATGAACCCACATAAACCTGAGAGGCCGGTGAGTAAAACTGTCATGAATCCACATAAACCAGACAGATCAGTGAGTTAGGAAATTATGTAAAATTTGTGTGATGCTTCTTTTTTTTATTATATATATATACTTGTATGGCATTTGTGATATTTCTGAGAGGTTGTTTCTGCATATTGCATTATGAGTATATTAATAAAAATTCCATGTTTTTTTGAATATATGTTATTTGAATTGATTACTAGTAGATTTATTTGATATTAATGATCTTGGTATCATTTCATGAAGTTATCTTATCTTCTATGTAATAGGGCGGATGGTAGCGCAGTGGTAGAACAGTTGGACTTCGGAGCCAAAGGTTCCAGGTTCAAATCCCGCCCTGAGGGGCCCGGCATCAATGTTCGCGAAAGTTCCCTTTCTGACGCGATATTGATAGGATGCAATGTCTGTAGAGTGGCAATGCAGTTATCATCCTTGGTCTTGTCAGTACCAGCCGGTGCTCGCAAGTATACTGCAACATTCAGCGCTACGGATGTTGCGTGTTTCCTCCTGCCCTAAACTGACAAGTCGTGATATAAGTGACTCTAAACCCCCGATGAAAAAAATAAAATGCTTCATTTTCCTAATGTATTTCCTGCTGCTGGTTTTCAGATGACTGTACTTCAAGGTGATATTATCAAGATCACTGCGGATGCTATTGTCCACCCAACTAATTCCACATATTACATGGGTGGGGAAGTAGGTATGTGATTTGCTAATTTACTCTCATAATGTAGACTTGCCTACTTGGTGATAAGTTAAATTTATGCTATCCATTAGTGAGTCAAATGGAAATATTTCTGCTTCAGTTTGCTGTTATGTTTTTCCTTTCTGCTACAGGACAAGCACTTGAAAGAGTTGGAGGTAAAGAGTTTCGGCAGGAGGTCGATAATCTACAGTCTTCACATGGGTCCATTGATACAGCTGGAGGTAAGACTACCGGATATCGTGGGGTAAAGGCCCAGGGGGCACTGGGCTTATATTGCACGAAGGTCCAAACTTATTTGCCATAACTTAACGATTGAAAACAGGAGCACTCGATTTGCGGCCTTTATAATGAACGTTATCAATCTGTCGTAGGTTGATAATATAGGAACTAATAAACACACAAAAATAATAAAGATCTTTATTCATTTAAATAGTAATAATCCATACAATATTGTTTTGAATTGATATATCGTGTAGACTATTTTCAACAGTCTAATCAGAATATTTGTTTGAGACATTCCCCTGAAACTATTGTATGCATTTTATTTTATTTTTAGCAATTATGTATCTACAGATGAAACAAAGTAAATGAACGCGATTGAAAAATAGATCTATTTTAAACAGACACACATCTTGTGTTGATAAAAATGGACCGTTCCATTTCTATTTCCTGATTCCCGCTAGCTAAACAGAAAGTAGACATAGAAAAAACACTGTCATATTTCAGTTTAAATTGGGGGGATAAATTTGCAGACAATGTAGTGGGCTTATAATACAGAATAGGGAAGGTGTCTTAGCCCTACCCCCCCCCCCCCCTGTATGTTGCACATGTTTTCCTTTATATATACTTAAGCAAGAGATCAGCGTATATAAATAAAAATAATATTAATTCAACCATTATTCTAGGATATTAACGATACTGATTATTCACATTTTATATAAATTAGGTCTAATTAGAAGTGATTAATCTACAGTACCTCTTATATTCAAGGCATCAGCTCAAAAATGACAATTTCTCTCTAGAGTTGACAGGAAACAGCATGCATGTATACCCAGTCTTAAAAATGTCCAGGATCAATCCTCCAGGCCCCACTCACAAGACTTTGAATAATAATAGTTTATATCACTGTAGACTACATTAAAAATAAAAACCTCTAGGAACATCTGTTGATGAAAAGAAAATCGTATCTGTGTCTGGATTTCAAAATATCAACATAATATGAAGGATATTTCTTTCACAATTAGGCCTACTAGTATACAGATTGAGACCCCCACTGCAAATGGGCCCAGATCTGCCACTGCATGGGTATCATTGCGTATGGGTGAAAGATTCCCACAGTGTACAATTCACTCGAGTATCGCCACTTGTTGGTGGAATCAATATGTAGTCACTCTGATGGCCATCTTTGTTAGGAAGGTGTTTTTTTCTCTCCCAATATCTATTGGTTTTATATCAATTGTCGATGTTGGAACAATTATCAGAGTATTCCAGGGTATGTTTTACTATAGTATCTCTCACTGATCACTGATAAGTTCGATCACCATTCTCTATAAATGTTTGAATATCTCTACTGTCTGTGATTTTCAGCTGCTATGTGTCCTGGCTGGAATTTTCTTGCTAAGTATGTGATCCACATAAACAGTCCATCGTGGGGCTTGTCTAACTCGCAGCAACTGCTCGAGAAAGCTGTCAAGAATGTTCTAACTCTAGCCGATGAGAAAAATCTCAAGTCTATAGCCATACCTTCCATTGGAAGTGGGAAGTGAGTTGTCCTCCCTTGAATTACAGGAGCCAAGGTCAACCTTGAAATAGTTTTCTTTGGCCATACTTGACTTACTTCACTGCAGTTATAATTCATTATGTCTGAAGTGGCTCATAGCAAGATATTATGTTGACCTTGACCTCTGAATGTGACCTGACCTTGACCTTGGTCATTTTTATTTGTTCAGCTGTGATCAGTCCCGGACACAACTTCCCAGCCAAGTTTGTTCTCCATTGTAATGGCCCCACGTGGAAAATGGATAATGCTCAACAGCTACTGGAAAAAGCAGTCAAGAACTGTCTAATTATAGCTGATGAGAAAAACCTGAAAAGTATGGCCTTCCCTTCTATAGGAAGTGGACGGTAAGACAGTAGATTTAGTACTGCTAACACCCTGTAGTGACAAACTGTATCATCACAGAATAATATTTCTCATTGGTCACCCCCCCGTTCTAAAACATTTATTTATTATCCCTACTTCCATAACTGTATTGTTGTCGCGTATGGGTGAAATATTCCCGCTGCGATGTAAAGCACTAATTAATTCATTCATTCATTCATTCATTCCGTAACTGTATTACTTTGTGTTCTCAACCACACAGCTATAACCCTCCACTCCTATATCTTTAGTTTTGTAATACACATATTTCTTATTTTCCGTTCACTTGGGACTGATCACAGCACACTTGTCAAGAGCTAAGCTAGTTATTAGACAAAATGCTGTAGACTTTTGAGAATGTACTATTTATTACTTTTGTTCTTATCATGCTTATAACATTTACTAATGCCTAGCTATAGCCTCTGTTTGTACATGTAATTGTTTTGAATGGTTTTCAGTCGCAATTGGAACACATTTTTCAATGTATTAATTATCTATGTGTGTGTGGGTGAGGTGGGGGAGGGTGTAGCTGTACATGAAGAGGTTGTGGTTGTGTGTTCACGTGTGTGTGTGTGTGTGTGTGTTGGTAAAGTACTGCTATTAAAGGCAGTGACACATGTTTATCAAACAACTGTTACTTGTCCAATGGTAAGTGGATTTCCTGAGCCAAAGCATATGATTTTTTCTACAATAAGTGTCCAAAACAATCTGTGGGTGTCGTTGAATTCTATCGTCTATATTTTCAAAATATATTGGAATGGCTGCCATTGTTTCATAGCGACATGTATGTTCTCACTTGTCGTCCACAGTGCAGGATTCCCGAAGCAGACGGCCGCCCAGATCATCCTCCGAGCAATCAGCAACTACTTCATGACAGTTATGACCAGCTCTCTCAAGCAGATCTACTTTGTCTTGTACGACATGGAGAGCATCGGCGTGTACACCAGCGAACTTGCTCGACTCGACTCTTAATGTGTCCTAGCAATCATTTACTGTGACCAAAATACCATAGCCTGCTTGTCTGTTGTATGTCATGTCTCAGCATCCGCCATGGAAACTAAATGGCTGAGGAAGTTGGGGTGTTGCATGTATGTTTTCCAACAGAGATGATTGGTTGTTTGCCTGGGAACCTCACCTTCATATATGATTGGTTGTTTACTTGACAGATAACATCATCATCATCATCATCATCATCGTAAATGATTGGTTGTTTACTTACCAAAAACATTTTGTCACACTCATGACATTTTATTTTGGGATATGCATAATATGTGACTCGTGTAGTATGTCCAATGTCAAGGTCATTGAAACAAACACTGTAAAGGGTCAAGTGAGCTACTAACCCAGGCTGTTGGTTTTATCATCATTTGACAAATCCTGTTTACCTGTTTGTGTGTGATCTATTTTATCATGTTGAATTTTTGTCAATGTTGAACATTACTGCAATTTTACAGCACAAATATAATACCAGTAATATATTAAAATAAAATCAACTGTTATTATTAACTTTTCAGAATTGTCAATCTCAAGGGATATACACAATTCTCCTTATTGTTTTCCAAAGGAATTTTATTGAAAATGTTCAGATCTGTTTTACAAATCCGGCCAAACAGGAAACAAAATTTCCCATGAAATATCCAAGTCATGAATACAAATATGCATAATTATTCTGAAATTGCCTTTGTTTTTCAGAGAGACGGGTCAGTTTCTCTGTTGTTATGGATTCCAATTAAATGAATTTTGTTAAGAATGTCAGATCATGGATTTAGCTCGGGTTCGTCAGAAAATATAACTAAATAATAGATCTAGTATCCGTTTCATTGGCTGTTACCCTTTGTCATTTGACTTCATTTTATCCATTCATGTTATGGTGTTCATGTATTACTCAAAGGCAGCCATGTTTATGGTTTATGTGTACTCAGTATTGTGAGAGGGAGAATAGATTAAATATTGTCCCGTGTATGCAAATTTGATATTTCAACAAGTAGCTGGATAGGTGGCTTGCCCTATCTATCTATGTTCATTAGATTTCCTGTGCACATTTGCTCAATATTTACTCTTGAGTTCATTTTGGTAGGTTCCAAGTTAAAATCAAGTCTTGGGTTAGGGGTCGTCACGTATGGGTGAAAGATTCCCGCTGTGACGTAAAACAATAATTCACTCACTGGGTTAGGGGGTGGTTGCCAATTCTCTTTAGAATTCTCTTGGTGTGAAATGACTGCATACTGTTAGTTATCTCCCATGGTTCATCTGTACCAGCAGTGGCGTGCAGGTCGTACTGCAACTGAATTGCTATTGGCTCTCCTACCTTTAATCAGTCCTAATCACAATCCAAATTACTTCTCACCCAAATACTCCTATTCAAAATATCACCCTAGATCAGTTAAGCAAGTCTAGATGTCTGGAGAACAAGACCAAAGAATTTCGATGGCTCCTTTCATATTTATTAATATAATACCAATCAATATACTAGTAAGTGATATATAAATGATTGACTTTCAAATATTTATCAAGCAATATACAATTTAAGTAACAATGTATCGAAACTAGGATATACTAGTTAAATTAATTTTGTTTGTTATTGCTTCATTTCTTAAGAGAGACTTTACAACATTTGGTAGTCTAGATCGTACAAATGTGCATTTTACAATTACGGATTTTGCATACCTGGTATCCATTATTTTATTCATTTTTTTTCTCAGAAATATTGTATACAGTCCATTTTCCTTTTAGACTACAGAAACTGTTAATTAACTGTTGATTCATTTTAGCATTTCCATTTTGTCTTGCTGTAAAGGTGAAAATACTATTGGATTTGAATTTATTTCTATTAGGTCATCCTTGTAGCTGTTAGGTTGGAGTTTGGCATGCTTATTCTACTATCCTGGGGCCATGTTCCCGAAGCTATTAGCAATGACATCGTTAATCCTTCATGGAGGAAAATGTGATGATCCCGAAAGAGCTTAATTTTCCTCCACGAAGGCTAAACGGTGTCGGTACATGCATGATATATCTTCTGGAACATGGCCCCCGGTCATTCATTTATAAATGGCATCCATTATTGGAAATTATTTTAAAATGCTATCAATGTATTGTCATTGTTCAACATTTGTCATGATTCAATTGTCAGTTACTTCATGTGTATTTATATCTCATACAATGTATGTAAGCCCTTATTCACCAACATCATGTCACCGTGGCATGTTGGGTTAATATATGTACAGTGACATAAAAATCCAGTCCATACAATGTGCCACCATGTAATATAACAATAGTCTACATCAGAGGGTGAATGAAAGAACATTTGATGACTGTCTGCGTGAGTATTTAGTTGCTATTTATTTATACCTAGTTCTGTATAGTGAACATAGATAATTTTGTAAGAAAACTGCTATTCAAACATAGCGCGTGTAAGTGGGTCAAATTCATTTATAGATATCCGGTTTAACGATTCTGGCAATAATCTACGCAGTGACACGTGCATGACTGTTGTTTTATTTGCGTACCTTACGTTGTATCGCGATCTATAACGTGGACCATGCTGAACATCTCTGAATCGAACAGAAGCACACGATCCGTATTAAGATTTTATCTGGAGTTTAGTCAACCCAAAGCCTAGTACTCATGTTTGGCTATCACCAGAACTTGGAAGATTCTGGGTAATTCTCGGAAATTCGAAAAATAAACGTGACCCACTTAGAGCCCCAATTATGCCAACTCTGTACAAACCATTATTGTAAGACCATCATGTCACAGAGAAAAGACAAACATTACATCTTGCCTGAAAATCGGCTGAGTGTGTAAAAGCTCATTAGTACTTACCCATAACAGAAATATGATGCATAGGTTACGAGAAGTCTACGATCTACTACAAATTACCACAGTACAGCCTTTACCCAGACTAATATGGTATTGCATTCTTTCCATATTTCCTTCTGAAGTGTACATACGGTATGTATGCACTGCTTGCGAGTTGCTGCTCACTATTTGTACATGAGCATATGCAATGCATAGAATATTTATATTATGTCATCCAAGAAGCCACGTAATATGACAAGAGACCATTGTAAGATTCACCATAATGTTACTGTTTGTTGATTAACATTGATGTTCACAAGTGTATATGTATGACATTAGTACATTTGAGTGTGTGTTTCTTTATGGTATCACTGGGTATGTTAGGATGAAACATTTATTGTGAAAAAGTATCTAAACTATGTTATGTACAATACTTGCATAATTTGGATACTAGTACATGTATTAGAATTTAAACAGGTTAATGTGGATTTTTTTTCTGTTATCAGCCATATCAGTAAATGCATTCTGAAGTTCTTGCGTGGTGTGCCAATTTTTTTTCTGTACCAGATCCAGTTTGGTAATTTGTGATGTATGGAATCAAATATTAGTGACTTTGATAAATTATATATTTATCTTTGTAAGTCTTTGTTTGTTAGAATTAATATATTTTGTTATGTTGACCACATCTGTGATTATTCGACTAAAGTGATCTGTTAACACTGATAAAATAGCACCTAGCTAAATTTAACTGTGATTTCCTTGTAGTGTGTGCTAGAAAACATATTATGTATTAGCTAACATATTGCTTAAGCACAACATAAAGTGCTAGGATATTGATATTGTTTGGGTAAATATGTATTGGAGTGTATAATAAATCATGGCAAATCTAAGTATTTATGACAATATGCTCAGCTGCATTTTACTGTAAAATTTAATATACGCCAAATCTTTAAATTTTACTGCATTACTATGATGCACATAGCATTCTTTTTAATCTCCAATCCACTCGCAATAATATACAATGTGTTGAAGTTGAAAGTGTTGAACTTTGTTATTGTTTGGTGTTGAGGTATGGTTGATTTTTCTGTCTGGGACTTGTAGTCCATCCTGTATCCCATCCTCTCACTGCTAGACCTGTCTGTGGAGCACTGTGTAGTAGGTACTGCCTGGGAGTTGAGTGGACACTGGAATAAACTTGTAAAAGTGCCCAACCTTGTCTTTTGTATTCACCAAGTCTTCTGTTGTCATACAGTCACTGGGGAGAACTGCATGCAGATAACTTCAGTTACTCGTATCCAAGATGGCATAGGGCTCGAATTGAGAGTATTTGTCAACCTGATATTTCCCATTTAACAGGCATTTTTCATATGTCCATTTACCGAAACTCCAAGAAATATATATAAAATATACATCATTGAATCGTACAGTTTTGAAAAAACACATTTAGGAATTAAATACATGTATCGGGCATAGGAAATTGCGTGTGATGCGGGTAATTGCAGAGCGACAATGCATATTTTTCTACTATTTATCGTCTATGGCCATACCACATTGAATACACCAGTTCTCGTCTGATCACTGAAGTTAAGCAACATCGGACAGTAATCAAACATTGCGTAATTTTGTTTCATAGACAACATATTTGTAAATTTAATGGCATTCTGCATCTACCTTTTACCCTCAACTAATAACAGATACCTGCATTCTTATGATATTGACACTTTCAGTTACCCACATCACACACAATTTTTGATGCTCGATATCTCATTTTTCAAAAACTACAATTCAAAACTGCACATTTTATACAGTTTTGGTAAACAGATATATACAAATTAACTGTTAAACCTGAGAATTCACATTGATTAAAACATTCACATTGATTGAGGTAGAAAAGAACTAGGTTTGGAATGAGGTTTTCATGCATCAAAGTTGCCAAATAACTTCAATAAGCCACAAAGTTATCACTCTTTATTCACATTGGTAATAGCAATAGGTCGAACTATCACCATTGTGAGTGGTCTGATAGCAATACATCGATAGTAAGTTAAACAATCGATTATTTCCATTGATACTACCTTTTACCATGGATTGTTACGATAGTGTACTATTTTTAAACACAAGACCAAAATAGTTGAAAATCCTTGAGCATTTCAACAATATATTAATCCATTTCATCTGCAAAAGTGAGGTTCGATTGCACATGAAAGGTTGTATGCCAGAGTTACCATGATGAGAGTTCAGAGCTGAACAGAGACTTTTTCATGATCTGGTGATGTTATTTTCCAGTTGGCAATTTACGTTTTACAAGATTTTGATATTGTGATTAAATCAAATGATAGCAAAGCACTATTGTCTTACATTTGATTTATTTCGGTCACTGTCATTACAAAAATATCAGTTATATGTACATTACCCACTGATTACAGACGTATAACAAATAACGATGTATGACAGGTAAACTTATCCATCTTTAAAAGACTAATACGTTTTTTTTAACTCTCGCAATAGTGTTTTCAACTATAGTATTGCAATAGTAGAATTGGCCTCAATAGTCACCTCTATTAATTTTGATACAATAAGAGTAATAGTAGGCAGTCATATAAATAAGAAAATCAATTCAAATCATACATTCACATAACATTCCACATTTGTTCCTCAAATCTCCGTTAGGTGTTGCAGCAAGTATTTCAATAAACATTCAATATAATTCACTAATTCACTAAAAAAACCCACTTAAAACAAAGCCTAAGGTACTTTGTGGCATCTTAGTGAACTAGAATACCATGGAAGATGCCATGAGGTGGGATAAACCTCTGGCATTGTGAGTATAGTGAGTACAATCCAGTTAGCATTACAATATCTGTACATTATTACCACTAACACATTACCACTAACACATAATAGTACAATATATGTACATTATTACCACTAACACATAATAGTACAATATATGTACATTATTACCACTAACACATAATAGTACAATAATCCCAATATCCTGACAGTCATTGAATGTCAGAATACAATATTTTTGAAACAAAACGCCCTGTGTCAAGGTGTTGTATCATCTCTTCTCCAGGGCTTTAAACTTTTCCTCTGAAAAATTAACAGAACATTTAAGAATTTGCTTGGTAATATCAAAAAGTACTAATGCTGCAGCATGTTCATTGCTATAAATTGGTCAAAACTCAAAAATACAAAACTTATCACTGAGAAGTAACTGGTAGAATACCAATCAGTGTCGGAGATAAACCTCGTAGATTAGACTCCTAGGATAGCTATCAGTGAGACAATACTTGTGTAATACTAATCAGTTACATAAGGCTCATAGAACCATTATGTGAGTAGTAGAATACCAACCAGGAACCCATTCCTTAGAATGATCATAGTGCTATGAGAATGGTAACTACCTACAGTGCACTCTGTCACTACCGACATCTTTGTACTCCGGCAATCAGTGTATATCGTCATACTTTCAAGTCCCGGCCAGCGACAAACATTTAACATTAGTAAACGTTTGAATAAACCGGCATCTCTCTTTTCCGAAAACTGGCATCACAAAAGCAGAACGGATGTGTTATTCTATTACTAATTTACCTCGACTAAACCGGCTTAAGAGTCAAATTATGAAAACAATGGCTGCCATTGTGTTGGCAGTCGAAGTCACGGTACACATGGATTACTATAGGCCTACATGTATACTCACTGAATCACTCATCTTTGAGTTAACCGGTTTAAAATTCCGGTAATCATTGTGAAAACAATATTGGCAGCCATTTAATTGTCCGTCCTGGTCGCATGTCTTTTATTTCAAGATGACTTTAAAAACACAGTTGATCAATGGGATTACTATGCATGCCTCTTGATTGACTCTTCTTGGAGTTCAATTTGCCAAATCATAGTACATTTAAATACACATTTGTAGGTATTTTTGTTCATATAGTGCTAAATTGCTGGTATCATCATCATCATGACAGAAAAATGTAAACATGTTGAACTGTCGTTAGCACGAAATATTGAACTGCTAGCCGCATATGACGTTGAGCCAACGGAACTTTTGATAAACTGAGTAATCCAGCACTCTCTCAAAACTGGCATATTATCTTGGTCCCAAGGAGTGCTGGTATTGCCAGAGAGCGCTGTATGCATGAATAGTTACAACTATGATCATTCTGTGCAATGGAATCCTGTGAAAGAAAACCTCTGGAACATCCAGCACCAAGACCCCATTCCTGGAAGCAGCAGGTGACCCACCTAATCTCTTAGAGTACTGGTCCAGACTGTATGCGGCCTGTTCTAGGGCAACCACCGACTCCTCTATCTCGTCTATCTGGTCCAAGTATGGCTGTAGACTCTTATCTGAAACACAGATACTACAATGAACATAATTATCTCCCCTGTTTTAGAGTGTAGCGGTCCATGTGCGAGGAGTAGGAGACAGGAATGTACTAGTGGTCGTGACTCGGGACCTAGCATGATTGATGACAGGACCACTGGCGATCCTGGAGTGGCTGGATTGCGAGTTCAATACTCTACAGACTGACCCAAAGGGGTAACCCATTGGGCGAGATCAGTAGGAGTATCATATCACACCCTGCTACACTATAGAATATGAATATCTATTGAGATTCGAGCATAGAAAATGATTGATGACAGATATATGTAAATGGAAGATATATTGAGGTTCACTGACAGTATGACTGGAAACAGAAATTATTACATAAATCCAATGAAATCCAGAGAAAAGACCCTGGGTTATCGCTTGCTAGTCAAAAATATAAAAATGCTATACATGTAATACCTATAGTACACTTCAATACGTCTTTATTGCATGGTGTTTTCACATTGATTGTTTGTGCTATGAAAAATAAATCTATTATGCAGCGAACTCAAGAAAAATATATATTTCAGCCATCCCAATATTTTAGACAAAAAAATGGGGTCCACGGTTGATCGCGCGGTTTAACCGAATCCGTGATGTAATGAAGGGCGTTATGTCGGGGGTTCACTGTAGTTAAAAAGAACGTACATTTATCATTGAGCTCAGTGAGAGATGATCCTATTCCAATGGTTATGTTCTTCATCTCAGAGTACTTGCAGATGGTCACCTTGTTCATTTTCTCTAGGAGCTTGTAGTCCTCAGCTGTTCCTGTAGTCAAAGAGCTAACACTACAATATAATATCAGTATAATCATTTACTGTCTTACATCGCAGCTGAAATCTTTCACCCATACACAATGACTATCAGTAGAAAATTAAACCATACACTCACAGATCCAATGGGCTATTGATATCAAGATATGATGTCAAATAAAAATACAGTATATTTCTACCAAATACAAAATTGCGAAGTCTAGAAGAGTAATTGTGGAATGACTAAAACTGAGTATGAAGTTTTTGTAACAGTATCGAGTATATATAATTATTTCCTCTGATTAATGATTAATGAATGAATGAATTAGTGCTTTACATCGCAGCAGAAATATTTCTCCCATACGCGATAATATTAATTGCATGTATTAATAATTACCACCTCAATTCTACTGTCTACCAGCCATAGACCTGTTTGCTAGCCTATATTAGAGTTGTTACCTTCCAACTCCTCTCTCAGATACTCTGCAGTTTTCTGGAATGTTTCCTCACACAGCTGCACCACGTCGGATGGCAGGGATTCCGGAACTCTCGGACCACTTTCCTGGTGCTGTATACCTGCAGATCAAATGTCAGCTAATTCCACACTCACACAACTCCAATGTCATTCACATTAACATCAACAGATCAGTGTTGACAAGACCTATAAAAACTACTTTTACTAAAACAGCATACACTGCATACACTACTTAATGGAAATATATATTCAACCAGCTACTTCTTTACCATTATAATGCTAGTTCACTAAATCCCAATACCCTATTGAGGGGTGGAGCCTATACGTGTTCTCTATTGTACGGATTGTCATTTAGTCTAAAATATTTTTAATATTGAAAAGTTAGAAAATCAGAGCTAGAAATAGTCAATGTCATTCCTGAGACACGAACCCGGACAGTCTGGATTCTTGGCCCTGTTTATGGCCGGGTAGTGATAATACTTGTGATAATGAAGTGAGTATAGTGAAGCATTGTATAGCGAAGCATTATCACTACCCGGCCATATACAGGGCCAACCTGGATTCAAGCCCAGCTTGTTCCATTTTATCTATATCAACATATCGATGTTTTCACTGTACACAAATATTGCAATTTTTTTTCCACCTGACACAATATGCATGTGTAACATTGCATGTGGTATCTCAGGAACGATGTGGTTGGCTGATGGCTGTCATTCTGTTTGATTGACAAGTGTCTTGGCCCTGTTTATGGCCGGGTAGTGATAATGCTTCGCTATACTCACTTCATTATCATAAGCATTATGAAGTGAGTATAGCGAATCATTATCACTACCCAGCCATAAACAGGGCCAAACAAGTGTCATGCTACAAGTCCGTTATTGAATGGAAGGACTTGCGTATCAAGTGATTGCACAACTCGTCCCACCCTCAAATTATCTTGTGATACACTCGTCCTTCCATTCAATAACTATAACATATTTCATTAAATTATTTGTCTTAACAAATATGTAGTAAACAAAAAAGCCCAATGTATCAGACTTTGTAACCAAAGGACTCGGGCGTAAATCATTCCCTTATTACATACGCATATAAAAAAAAGTATCATATGGATGGTCAGCTAGACTAGCCTGAATCTCGAGCTTAGGCCGAGAAGCTCTGACCGTCATATCTCGAGACTCGAGCTAAACCTTTGAAAGAAAAAAAATACTAATAAATAAAACAAACAAAAATATTGTTTTTTAAAAATGTTTTGACAAAATAAATACACGTGGTTCAAACTACTGATTAAAACGTACATTTGTGTAAATAAATAAGAAAAACAAATATAGATTTATTATACCTTTTTTCTTTCCCACTGGAGCATGTTTACCTCCTTCCTCCTTTTCCGCCATTTTGGATAAATTTAGGAACCCTTATAGCATTTAACTGATAAACAAAAAGAAAACTACACATAAAAAATACAATATTGCATTGTAAGCACTAAATTGTAATTAATCGATAACAGTAATTGATACAGTTATACAACTAAAGTTGTTTCAAAGGCTATATTTTGTTGAATCTATCTCGGGTGCAAGTGGCGAACAGGAAGTAAACAAGACTGCATGTCATCGTAGCCATATTTTCGATCAGTGCACTTGTGACAGTTGTATGCCATGGCATCCTACTTCGATGAACATGACTGTGAGCCACTAGGAGAAGGGGAAACTCCTAATCATATGTTACATTTAGCCAGGTAGATAATTCTGGTTCAGACATGTCAAAATTGGATGTGACAAAAAGCATCTGATCTGTTGCCCAGGTTTCTTACATTTCTTTTCCCAACACGTTTAAGCAGCCAGTTCGCAATAGATATTACACTAGATCTAGTATTCAGAATCTCATGGAAATGTTTCATTACTACCATTAATGGGCATCTATGGGCATAAAACTGCAATATTATATGATATATATTTTCTACTTATAGCATATATTTAATTTCAGATTATTACTTGATACGGGATATGCAGCAGATGAAGATTTCAACAGGTATAGCTTGAGCATGTTGAGTGTTTTAATATGACCTCAGGCAAAGCCTTGTGTGCTTACGAAGATCACTCATGTTATACTATTTATTATTGAATGAATATAATATTATTACATATTTATTGTCACATGCACGCACGCACACCGCAAATAGGAAATAGGAAATGGAGCCAATCTAGCAGTGTCGTAATTTTAAATCACACTGCGCAAGTCTGCGACATGGTTCCGCCTCGACTGGTAGTCGTCCACGAAGCAAATTTTTACTGGCTTGTAACTTGTCCCCAGGGATGTCATGTGACCATCACTTCCACTTGGTGAAGAATGTTCATAAAAGGACTATGCTTTTTTTAACGCTTTTCACTCTAATACTTTTCCCTTT
>JAUTBT010046460.1:0-16453 GCA_032361225.1 Lepetodrilus schrolli | reverse complement strand
ATGGCCTAAAGGAAAATGGCCCCACAATATTTTCATTTAGGAAGCCTTCCATTTTAACTTTTGGAAATGAGCAGATGCGTTTTACAAATTGTGTAAATCCTATTGTGATTTCTTACAATTTATTAGATAGGTTTTATATATTGTCAATATCTGTGTATGTCTATATTTAGAGAAAATAATGTATAATAAAGATCAACTAAAAAATACAGCATTTGTTTTCTTTTGATATATACCAAGAAATTATGTTCTTTCTTTCTTAATTTGGAGTCACTTTCAAGATTCTTTCACTTTGGCTTCCCAGTTTATGGCATGAGAAACCTGCAATATCCATAGCGCTGAATGTTAGACTGAAGAACTAAGGACGGTAACTGCATTGTCATAGTACATATGGCACATATCACAATCGTGCCAGAAAGGTATGTTTGGCTCAGATGTATGATAGTCTACCAATACACTATAAACTCTCCCAACAAGAAGATAATCAAATTCAAAGTATCAATTTAGTGAAACATTTGTAAGTTGACTTTGGCTTGTGGAATGTCTGTATGCGTTCTGTGCAAGTCTTGTCCACTTGGACCTCCCCTGTGATGGTGTAGTTGGTCAACATGGCAAGAACAGCAGCTATATGTCTGCAGGTGGCGTGAGGCCCTTTACCTGCAGGACACTCGCAGTCAGAGTTGACTGGTTCCCTAGTCTCCTTGTGTAATGTTAATCTGAAGTTGGCCAGCTTGTACCAATAGGTCCAGGTAGAAGAATTGGTTGCGACTTGAAATTATAATTTCTATCGTAGGATTTAAGCCCAGGTTAAACAAAGAAAATGCATATCATGATACACATTTTAACATAGATTTACAGGGCTCTACATTCACTTTGTAAGGCACCTGTCCTGTAGGACATGTCCCATTTATACCATGCCCAGACAGGCAGAGAATCCATACTCAGTAAGTTACTGTCGAGTCCTGATTTATAGCCTGCAACTGTAACTATAGAAACTTAATTATTATGTACATCTTCTCATTGATGGACTCAATAATATACATAAACATTTCAACGAAATACCTGTACACTACGTTATTATAAATAATGATAAACCAAAAACTGCTGAAAAATTAATGACTTCCTGAAAATATGTATTATCTGTTTGTAGAAAACATTCTCGTTGCTCTGGCTAGTATACTTCTTTATTGATAAGTTAACTAAAATGCATGGTTGTCAACATTTAACTCAATAAGGTCGTTCTCTGATTGGTCGAAAAATTGCCTGGGTGATAGGCTGTCGCGAAGGAACACCATAGTTTACAGTTAAAGCAAGTAGCTTTTATTTTGTGAACGTAATATGGTATGCCTAGTTGTAGATATCAAAATGTTGTATGTACACCGTAGACACGGCTTAGTATATCGCTATATTATGCGCGAGCATTATACTTCACGGATGATTATATATGTGGTAAACATGAAATAGTTATACATTACTTTTCTATTAAATCAGTTTACTCCCATTGTGTACTGCAGTGCGCCGCACCAGCTCTTCATTCAGCTTCAATAATGTCCATGATTCATATGGTTTCGCCATACCTAACGCTGACGTTAAACGCATAAAACACCCACGCCCTCTATCGGATTAGTAAGCTGGCCCATATTGAAAGTCTCCAGTGGCATTGGCAAGGTTCCCTAATGTCAATAGCGGTTTAGTAGTCGTATCTAGAGGATTTGAGCGGTTTGTAGTCGGTCTAAAGTATCTGTCTACAATGCCACATACGAACACAATACCTTGTCTATCTAATCAATACCGTTCTGTAAGTTGTTCGTTATTAACTTCATCAATTGTCATCCTATCGAGATATCGTCTGTTTCTGGCAGCCATTTTGAAAGTGTAGATCGAGACTTATCTAGACTTAAACTACCTCGATAGGTGGTTTAATTTGACAAAGTTAAGACTTTGTAGGAGAAATATGTCAAAAGTTAAAGACTTGTTTTTCGACAAGACACCAAACAGACTCAAACCCTTTCGTGAATACCGGCCTAGGTGATCATTTCTACCACGTACATTGATAACACTGTATAATAATAATGGCTACTTATAATGCGCCAAATCCACCCCCTAAGCCATGCTCAAAGCGTCATATTATTATCCCCGGTTAATGGATCAGTGTGCACTTAATGTTCCTTGTTACCTCCCTTGGCAGTATAGCATACTATTTATACAGGAATACAAAGTTGCTACCCGCGTCATGATTGCATTGCTGAAATGTTTGGTGGACATTTCCAGCATGGTAAATCGAGTCGCGCCCAACTTTAAGCGCAGCTGTATTCTGATTGGATGGCGTGGACTGTTATTAACTGCAAGATAAACAGCTCGCAGTAGGTTATTTAGACTTTGGATCTGCTTTCAAGACAGTTTCACTCATGGTGTGATATATTAGTAAGGTTCTAATGTTATAGTTTATGAAATGCAACATCCCACCCCCCACCCCCACCCCATAGTTGGTAGACTATCTCGGTAAATACTTTATGGTATGAAAAACAAAAGAAAACCTTCAATTTCTTAGATTGTAGGCCTACTACCTAGAGCCGATTCCAAACTATAGGTTCACAGACGTTTGATGATTAATCTCCTGCAATGTTGTTTCTGGAAGTCTGAGAATCTGTCGAAAATACTCAAAATCCTGTCTTGGTTTTTGAGCTGAGAAAGTTCAGTCTGACTGTAGACAGACGCCAGTTCTCTGTTAAACAGGTCACCTTCTCCTAGATGCGTTGATCCGTGGTCATGACAGTATATGACAACAACATCCGCTGAAACGGGGAGCAATTACGCATCTGTTATTGAGATTAAAATGAGAGAATACATCCAAACTATTTTAAAATAGTAAATATGTAATAAAACTATTTAGAACTAAATCTGGGTCTTATCCTTTCCCCATTACCATCCGATATATACCAAGATCTAAGGACATTTGTCATGGTCATGCTATTGGAATAATAAACATAATAAACATATGATCGTGAGCCTGTTTGCCTTGTCCCAAACATTATTAATTAGTAAGAGTCTACAAAGTATTCTGCCTGTACTGAATGTACCATTATACCTTCATATGCCAGTACATGTCTAGCCAAGAATTTAGCAATAATGGAATTGGCTGAGAACATTTACTCAACAGAAAAAAACAGTCAAACGGGGTTTGTTCAGATATTGGCGACGGAGAATATTGCATGCGAATCAACAAAAGTGTAGATTGGGGAACTTCTAACCTCCAAAACTCCACAGACTTCTGACGGTCGTCACTCTGAGATCTCCGAGTCTCTTTTTTGGATCCTCGAGAATGACGTTTCGTTCGTTGAAATCGACAAATACGAGGTATACTAGACAGCCAGGGAGGTCCTCGATGTCGCAATGACCGCGAACAACCCGAGTGTGGATGGTGGGCGGAGCTTGACCAACCGCTTCAAAGACAGATCTGGTTTCCGCTGCGTGTTGTCGTTCTGTGTCGGAATGGAACACTATCACGCAGACAGCAGCCTCCTTGGGACGAGTCCATTTCAGTAGGTGGGTATTCCGCTGCTGCTGCTGCATCTTCAGAAAATATGTTTACAATGGTAGGTACTAGTATTCAGGTAATAACAGTTTCACCTGTATACACCTGTATCAATTGTATTTAATATAAGTAATTCGATCTGTCGATCTGGTTTCCGCTGCGTGTTGTCGTTCTGTGTCGGCACTATCACGCAGATAGCATGCTCCATGGGACGAGCCCATTTCAGTAGGTGGGTATTCCGTTGTTGCTGCTGTCTCCTAGTATTACTCTTGGAACATTTACACAAATATTGTCACAATTAGTAATCAAATATACAAACATTTCATCGATATAGTATTTAACCGCATGAATACTAATATTCCTTTAAAAATAAGTAGCATATTCATAAGTTAACTGTTCATGCTGGAGGCAAATGTAGGTGCCACCCAAAGCCCACTGAATTAACGGGTGCGAAACATTTTAATTTTTGTTTAGTGGAAACCAGGAAATCGTATTTCATTGACCTTATATTTCAAAATCTCCTGTTCTAAAATCCGTCAATATCTTTGCAGATGCCAGGAAATCGCATTATATAATTCGAAATTTCTGGGAGCATACCCTCCAGATTACATTAGATAACATTGTGGGGATGTACTCAATAGATACCAGGAAATCTTACTTGTGTTGCGCCTACATTTGGAAAATTTCGGGAGAATGCCACCACACTAGATAACGGATGCTAAAAATTTTATGTTTTGTTATATAGATACCAGAATATCGCATTTCATAATGCCTTCATAAAACAAAAATTCGAGAGCGTGTCTCCGTCGGAACGAGTAGATAACTAATAAAAGTATAGGCCATCGACATTCAATATTCATATCTATTTGAAATATGCATCTTAGTACATTAATAATAACATGTAACGTGAAGGATATTTCTTGGCAAATATACAGATTGAGATCCCCCTGCAAACTGGCCTAGGTACGCCACTGAGTTGTATTATTCAATACCTGTGGTATAGCTGATCCAGTTACAAGCATTGTATTGGTCTGTCTTCCATGTCTTATCGAAAGCATCAATATCCCGCCAAACATGACAATTAGCAGACACATTATCACATACGGGCCTACACCTGAAACGATAGTCACCAGTCTTGAATTCAGAACAAATTTAAAACAACTCGATTAAAATCTTCCATACCATTTTATCTACAACACAAAGAATTGGTCAAACTATTGATAAATTTGCTCTATTCATGGTTTATTTTTGTTTACACCGGATGCTATATATTATTGACATGCAAAACACATGTTGTAGAGCATTCTGACCAGTGATGTAACATAATAATACTTGTTTAATATTCAAAATGTAAGTATTTTGATTAATGGGGAACTCTGTATCCGACAAGATGGAAGCTTTCCATTCAGGTCCGAGCAATTATTGGAACAAGGGGGAAATCACTCGAGCTATCCCGAATGCAAATTTATAAAATTAAATAAATAAATAAAAACACCTGCACCTGAACTAGCTTTTCATTTTTTCTTACCTTTCTCCTTCATTTCCTTTACTTCGGCTTCTGTCACCGACCCGCCGAATTGTATTTTTTCTATTTTGTTTTCTGTAGCCCTATGCAGCTTGGAACTGAGATCTTGGTGCTGATCAAGTTCCCTCTTCGTATCTTTTATTGAATCGCCTAGTTTATTCAGCTCGTTCTGATTTGTCTTCGCTTGACTTACAGCCATTTCAGCTAGGTTATTTACAGTCTTAATTTTTGACTGGATATCAGGGAATAATTTGTCGTCGACTGTTTTTTGCCACTTTTTGTTTTCATCCCAAAGTAAGTCTTGTCCCTCCTTATTAGTAATAAAGGTGCTATTCGCTTGATCAACGTCTCTTTCAAGTTTGTCTAATAGTGGTAAACATTTATTGACGGACTCCTCCAGCTTACTGATAGTATTAGATACTTCCATGAGTTTACTCTCGTGTTGCCGCAACATGTAAAGTTTGGAATGGCACTCATTGAGAGACGTAAGAGCTGTTTTCCACGACGCTTCATTGGCATTGAAAACATTGTCTATGGTATCAATCCATTTCTTCCGTGTTTTGGCTTCCACGGTGTCCGTATCCGGGTGTTTCGTTTGTTGGTAGCTCTCCACCTTTTCCTTGAATGATTCGTGGTTTAATAACTTGATTCGGAATGTCTCAAATTTCTCCGTATTGCATGTATTACATGGTATGGAAGTCTCTCGTTGAGGGAGTGCCACTATTAATGAGAGCACAAAGCACCATAGAAACAGCAAGAAAGGCATCACCCTGGAAGACATTTGGACAACAACAAATCAAATTTAAAATAGCCGAGAAAAATACTAAATAAAGAAATAAATATTCCATCGTCCACCAACATTAAGATTTAACAGAGTGTTTTGTTTGTTTTTGTTTTGTTCGTATAGCGCGCGCGCGTGTGTGTGTGTGTGTGCGTGTGTGCGTGTGTGTGTGTAATTATTTAAATACTAGTAATTATTGTTATTGTCCAAAGTGGAGAAAAAAATCGGGTTGGCGGATCCGTAAACCAGGTATTACTGCTGTAGATCGTGTGTCTATATCGTTGGCAAGCGTGCCAAGATCAAATAGGTATAACTATTTTTGTTAAATGCTGAACACTGATGTAAAAAAAACAAGTCCTTATAGCCTTCCCTGGTGACCATAAGAGACTTTTTAAATGTATGGTCAGAGGGGACCATGCCCATATAAGTACATGTAGTCTTTCTATATATAATATGAGACGCGATCTGACAGTGGTGAAAATAGGTAGACAGCGGAAATGGGATACAGCGGGATATTGAATATTTTGCCTTTATTTACGTAACCCTCACCCCGCGGCCTGGGGCCTTTGAGGTATGAAAATGTCTTATATTCCAATATTTATCAGCATATTATTTAGAATGGTTGCATTTAGCCATGTATTATTATTTAACTTTAAAATTGACCAAATACTGTCTCGTACACAAGACCGAATATAGAAACATAGTATCAAATTGTATTATAATTATTCAATCAACAGGCACAAAATTGTCATAAAAAGTGTTATTTAATATTATTTGATGTAATAATAATATTTGATATAGCATAATAATATACTAATATAGATAGTAAAAATCACTCTAAAACTAATATATCACCCATCTGTCTACTCTTGTTAGTAGTAGATTGTTATTTTACTATCAAATATAGTGTATTATCATGTTATTATATGAAATAATATTATTACATCAAGTACTATCAAATAAGAATTTCTATAATAAGTTTTACAATCAAGTGGAATGTGATTCAATCCTGTTATTCATCTAGAAATATCTGTCGTCTTTGCAAAAGTACTATATGACCACCTTTTTCATCGAGCTATGTCATGCATTAGATAGTTAGACCTGGTAGCTGGGCGGCATAAAGATATGTACTGCTTTTCCAATGCGCTGCATAAAACGAGGCTTATTTGTGCTCGTGCTTACAGACTTAACTGGCTAATGCTCCGCATAGGAACTTCTGCTGTGCACAAGGGTTTATGATTTGTTCATGCATACAGCCCCTGGTTGGAAGGTAAATAAACGTGATGCTTGCATTCAAGAGTAGAACCATCATTGCATACAGGCAACTCTCATTTAACTTCCTCTTGTATACAACTCTCGTAGACAGTAACCCCAGAGTAACTCTCAACAGTAACTTATCTTGTACAGTAACTCCCCTAGATAGTAACTGTTGGATGCATGTTACTGAATTTTCCTGGAATATCTGTGCAGAATGTTACAAGTAGTGGCAGAATGTAGAAAGTATTTGAAAGCCGAGTGTAGTGTTGACCTCAGTCGTTGGTCGTCACAGTCCTATCTTCTTCCTCGTCTACGTCACACCTGAAATTAGACAAATTCAAAACACTCGTTAACATAACTAACATGAAATCAGATGGATAAAATAAAATATACCTGTAATCAGGCCCCAACATTGCGAAACCTTTTGAGTATGATTTCATGCTTAAGCTCAAAATGTATATTGGAATTTGTGAACAAAACTTTGAGTTGAATATGAAATCGTACTCAAAACAATTTCGTCTCTGGGCCAGATAGATTCAAAATATTTATAATATTCAAAACAATTCTTTAACATGAAATACATGTA
Organism: Lepetodrilus schrolli; assembly: GCA_032361225.1. Lineage (NCBI taxonomy): Eukaryota > Metazoa > Mollusca > Gastropoda > Lepetellida > Lepetodrilidae > Lepetodrilus > Lepetodrilus schrolli. The sequence continues at coordinate 8,772 of JAUTBT010046460.1, read as the reverse complement.
AATAAATGACCCAATATTTATTGTCCTAAACATATCTTAATAGAAAGATTGAATTCACCTATTTTCTTCTTCCAATCAACTACAGTCTAATACAAAACAATCCCATATTCACATATCCATGACCAAAAAACCTGACACTGGACCAGTGGTGCATCATTAATAGATTGAATTAGTGTTTTACTTTGCAGCAGGAATATTTCACCCATACATGATTACTACAATGTTTAAATTATAGTAATAATTTTCCATTAAATCCATCTACTTCAAATTTGGAAATCAAATCACATATTTCTTATCTTGGAGTTTAGTCTGTTCCTACTGTTAGTTATACAAAACAGTTGCATTGTCGGATTACAGAGTTTTTACAAGATATTTATGCACGAAACTGCCAAAGCAAAAAGCGTTCATTTAAAGCAGCCAGCTTTCATGCTTCTAAATATAATGCCAGCTACATTATTCTAAAAGCACTGAATACTGAATAAATATGGGGGAACGTTATGCAGAATGTTTAAATATTAGAATATATTGATTTCTTTTATTCGCACAATGACAAGTATATTAAGCATCAATAACTTCTTTCACATTCGAGAAGCAACTGTGAACAGTGTCTGTGTTAGCTGAATATAAATGCCAATCGTTTTGCATAAATAGCCAATAAAAAAAAAATAAAACATGCACACACATAGATAAATCAAAAGAATAACTAAAATAATAATAGCAATGCCTAAAAAAAGAGGAAGAGATAAATAAATAAAAACATGCAATTACCTAATATTCTGAGCGTTGTAAGCTAGTGGTGGGGGAAAACCAGTCTAAAAATAGATGATGACGACGAGAATAGACAAGAGGAAAGAACGGAAGGCAGCGATTGGCCATGCTCAGGGCGATACTGGCTCACGGGGACTGGTGTTAGCCGAAGCCACTTTGTAACGTCGACGCCTGAAAAACAAAACGCAGTGCAAAAACTTACCCAAACGAAACAAAAAACGGGAGTCTCACGACCAAAATACTAATTTTCATCAAGTGATTTCTCTCAGAGGAGTATATGTAATAAATGTCTTAGCGGTCGATGCTCATTTACATAATCATAAATTTTGGACGTCCAGCCAAGTATGATGACCAATACATCGTCTGAAATGTTCATAACTAGACCAATATTGTATCTGCCAATATGTTACTTTGCAGGATTAATTTCTAAATCATGCGAGTCCAGCGATCTAAATACAACACTGTATTGGTCAATAATAAGATGAGATGAAAGGTGGTCCTAAAAAAAAGCCAAGAGTGCAGCACACAGTCAGTGATTAATGGTGCATTCAGATGGTAAGTCTCTCATGAGACCTGCTGTTACGTAACTGTCTCATACGGCAACTTACAGTGTAGGCAGGTGCTAAGATTCTGCTACGTCACAATTTTACACAGACTTCACAATTTTGCACAGACTTTTAATAGGAAATAGGACTTAGAAGAATCTTAGCTACATGGCAAGTTGCCTTATGAGGCAGTTATGTAACACAGGTCTCATGAGACAGACTTACCGTCTAGAAACCCCTTTAGAATCTTCACGGAACCTGACGAGAACTGCACAATGAGCCATGCTTGAGAGCTGTGTGTTTTATGCAGTGGAAGAAGTATTGTATGGAAATTGGTCATAAGGGGTATCGGTGAGTGAATTATTGTTTTACGTCATAGCGGGAATCTTTCACCCATACATGACAAGGGGCATCGGAAAAATACCTGTATAAAATACCTGTAATAACACCTGTATCATATAATACCTGTTTTTTGTTGTTGTTGTTTTTTTAATGGGGGGTTATAGTCACTCTCAAGATTCTTTCACTTATATCACGACTTGTCAGTTTAGGGCAGGAGGAAACCCGCAACACCCGTAGCGCTGAATGTTGCAGTAAACCTGCGAGAACAGGCTGGTACTGACAAGACCAAGGATGATAACTGCATCGCCACTCTACAGACATATAATACCTGTAATAATATCTGTATAATAACACATTAACATTTTGAGGCACCTGTCCCTGTGTCCTGTCAGACATGAAACTATTTGCCCTGTAGGTAAAGCGCTTGTTAATCCCGGGGAGGCAGACAATCATTACTGGCCGTGATTTTTTGTTCAGAATTTAAATTTAATTAATTTTATTTTTTATACCAACCCTGGACTTTGAATTGTTTTTTTACTTGCTCCACTTTTGCATTATATATAGGTGTTTGGACACACGACCTTCAAAGTACCAACTAAAAACATCTCTGTGAAATGATAGAAACCAGTAGCAATTGCCTCAGAATCACAGATAGTCTCTAACAGCAAGTGAATGTATGACTTTTAATACTCTTGGAATTCTTCATTGACAAAAATAAAATAAAATATTACAATAGGTTGCCTACGTTGCTCATCACAACCTACCATATTTTGAAAACCCATGTTGCCAGAAACATACCAATAATTTATTTTGGCCTAAACGTCTTGAACAAGCTAGCATTTTCAGGGAGCAGTGTTTGATATAAAAAGTATCTTGAATACAACAGCCATGCCCAGTTCAGATGACCACAGACAACACACAGACAACACACAGACAACACACAACATTCAATACGACAGCTTTAACAAAGTCCACCAGAAAACACACAACATTCAATACGACAGCTTTAACAAAGTCCACCAGAAAACACATTAAAGTATAAAGCATTGATGTGACTGGAAACTAGTTGTGACCAGATCTATGATCAGATGCCGTAGGAAGGTTTCACGACCAAAAACACGTCCAATCAAACTGCCGTTTTTATTTATTTATATATATATATATATATATATATATATATATATATATATATAAAATTTCCAGTCTGTATTCTATGTATAATAATTGAATATATACCACTGGAAGTGTTTATATTTCTTTTGTAAAAGTTAACATTTCACTGGTTTTCGAGACTGTCACCCGTTTCTGTAACCTTTACGGAAATGTTACGGAGATGGGCGAGAAATCTCGAATGCCATAATGTTAATGGAAACTTTCCCAGGATGTCTAAGTATATTTCTGTTCCCATGATGTCACATTGTTGATGCGAATGACTGGGTGATGTTTATACAAATACAAAAGCAATGGGAATGTGCCTAGATTTGTTTTCATATTAAATTTACCTAACCGAGACCTTACCCTAGCAGAGACCTAACAGAGATTAAACTTACCTAGCAGAGACACCTAGCAGAAATTAAACTTACCTAGCAGAGACACATCTAGCAGAGAGATCTTACACTCCCTAGTAGACACATTAAACTTACCTATCAGAGTCACTTTACCCTTACCTAGTGAAGACATTAGATTTCCCTAGCAGAGACCTTAGACTTCCCTAGCAGACATTAGACTTCCCTAGCAGAGACATTAGACTTCCCTAGCAGAGACACAACTAGCAGAGACAGCTAGCTCTCTCCATGCTGAAAGCAACCAGAGATGCCCTAAAGAGCAGTGTATGCGTCTAATCCAGTAGGGAGAGGGCTAGCAGAAACGCATTAAACTTACCTAGTAGAGACATTGCACTTTCCTAGCAGAAAGACACCTAGCAGAGACATTAAACTTCCCTAGCAAATGCACATTAAACTTATCCAGCAGAGACATTGCACTTACCTAGCAGAGACACACCTAGCAGAGACACACCTAGCAGAGACACACATCAAACTAACCTTGCAGAAACAACAGCATTTCTTGGAGCCGTTCCTGGAGGGGGCTTCGGAACACGGCTATCTAGGTCCAACGGGGACACACAACGTAAAACAGACGGCTCTTGCGTTAAGAAATCTAGGCGTGAGGTTGAAGCGGATCGCTTTTTGGCAGAGGGGTGCTTAGTGTCAGGGTGTTTGCCACGTCTGTAGACCTTGACGTCAGCACTTGGCACTTTATTAACATCGTTGCATAGGACGTCAGAAGCACTAGGAGAAACAGCTATATTGGAATTTGAGTTGAGGGTGTTCCGAGGCCTGACCACGACGTCGGAACTTATCTCTCGGTTCACAACTTCTTTCACATTGTTCTTGTCCATGTGTCCATCTTTGGAGACGTGGACGATGTCTCTGCCTTTGAACACATCAATGATGTCTTTCAAGTTGTCCGTTTGGGACGAGTATTTCAATTTGTCCTCCTGATTTTTGTCCTTCTTTGAGCCCTGGTACGGAGGAGGTTTGCCGGTCGCGAGCAGCTTCGGTTGAGCTCTGGCCGCTTTCTTGTCATCGACGACCACATCACGGCTTTTGAACACGAGCTTAGGCTGACTACCTGGAGTTTGTTTGAGCGGGGAACCGATACGGTTCCCGATATCTTTCACCAGTTTCTCTGGCATTTTTCTTGGACTAGAGAAGTTGCCTTTCTTATTGCCATTTTTATCGTCCTTGTTATCGAGGCTATTGAGCTTTTGTAAACTCCCTGAACCGAATCCGCTCTGAGATTTGGGCAATGAATGCTTGGCGTCCTTCTCCTCTCCGCACTGCTTGAGCTGAGCAAGGAACTCCTCATCCTCATCCTCGTCGAACACCAACGATCCGCGGAGTGCGTCCTTCGGGTCTCGATCATCCAGGAAGACGAGCGAGTTTCTAGCGACGCTGTCGAAGTTGATGTCGTCGCCATCTGCTATCGTGTTCATGTGCCCCTTCTTCGAGCGTCCTTTCGCCGTCCTGAGTTTGGAGTCGCCTCCCCTTGCCGCGCTCTCCTCCTCCGAATTGTCATCATCGCTCTCAGCGCCGCTGGACCCGAACGCAGACATCCCGATCCACTGACTGGCCACGGTGAACGGTGCAGCACGTGTGGCCATCTCGTCTGCGTTGTCATCGGCAGCAGTGTGCGTCTTGTCGTCCGTCTGCAGCATGGCAAACGTCTGCAGGGCCCGGCTCGGGAACGTCACATCAGGAACGTTCTCATGAATATTGCACCCATCGTCATCGAGGTTGTCGTCGTCGACATCTATGGCCACGTTTCTAGATACTAGTCTCTTGTCTACCGCTTTCTTGTCTACTAATTCTTTACAGTCGTCTACGACTTCTATTGGGAATTTGTCGGATATATGCACTTTATCCATCTGGTTTTCTAGTCTCTGGGTAGCACCATCAACTTTAGTTTGATTCTGCTGTGGTAAGTGTATCAACACATCCGAGTCCTTCTGCTTCACGGCATCCTTCTCAGGACTCACGTTGTCCTTATTTGTGTCGATGCCTATCGTACCCAACTTCTTCAGGTACGCCGATCGCTCGACCTGCTCGGAAATCTTTTTCATTCCCTGTTCGCCTCCAACGATCTCCGAAATCCGGAAAGTCGGAATCGGTGGAACGTCATCTCCCGGAACGCTGCCGTCTGCAGGCTGATGACCTTGACTGTGACCGTGACCTTCTTTGTCCTTCCTTTGAGCCTCGGGTTCGCGCTCGGCCTTCTCCTTCTGTTCCTCCTCATACTTCCCTTGCTGGTTCTCGCCGTCCGCTTTCTGGGAGAAGATTATCTCCCCTTTCTCCTCCCACAGCTTGTTGTCCATGTCGCGGCACGGGTACAGCTTGTCGCCGATTATTAGCTCCCCTGGCTGTTTCTTCAGGTTCTCCTCCTCGTCCTGGTTGTAGCTGAGGTTCTCGTCGATCAGTTCCGTGGCACCGTGACCCGGAGTGTTTGGGCCAACTTGCAGGTTGCTGGAAACGAGAAGAATTATGAATTATTGTCAGACTGTTGGGATCCACTTGCAGGTTGCTGGAGAAAAAGTAAAATTTCTGGGTCCAGTTGCACGACGCTCTTGTAGGCTACAATAGTTGTAGGGATGTACAACTGCCGTTACAATAGTAGTAGGGACGTACAACTGCCATTACAATGGTTGTAGCGCTGTCTTATTCAAATAGCCTACAAGAGCTTCGTGCCACCCATTTCCAATTGTAGAAGACTCTACAATTGGACTTACAACTATTGTAGTGTTACAAGAGCGTCGTGCAACTGGACCCTGGAACTAATCCTTTTTCTAATTCAAACTGTTCGGAATATTCAAACACATCTGGTCTTGAAAGGAGCGGACCCTAATTAAAATTACAGACTTTTTGACTGATTTCTTAAAGTTTTTACGTCGATGCAGGAATATTCAGCAGAAAAAATTAAAGGCACACTCACCCTTGTCCCGTCGTCTGCTTGATGGCGACCGGCTGCGACGTGGTGGTAGCCACGGACATGTCGATGTACGGCTTCTCCCAGTCGTAAAGATCGGAGTCCTTGATGTTCTTGCGCCTCACGCACTGTTCAAACAGGTTGTGGAGGAGTGTGTAGTCAGGCTTGTCGAAGTAGTCCAGGCTCTGAATGTGCTCCAGAAAGGTGCGGAACTCGGACGGCATGTTCTTCAACAGCAGCATGTGTTCACACTTGTCCTTCATCGTGCCCACCTGCTCCTTGTCCTTGACCTTGCGCCACGGCAGCTGTCCCACCACAAACTCCACCAGCATGTAGAACAGCGACCACAGGTCGTCATGCCGACCCATCTCCTAGAGAAAATAAACATTGCGATGGCACGGTGAAATTTTATTCCGTTGAGCTAAGTAACACTCTGTAGTGAGCGAGTTATAGAGGATATTTGGAGAATACACCACGAGATACACGTGATTACGGAAAATATGTCCCGAGTGAAATTAATGTTCACAGTTCCGAGCTTCAGCTTAATTTGCTATCTTCCATAACCACCCGTATCGAGTGGGTTATTCTAATTATTCAATACAATCATTTTAATGTAATAAACCATTGAAAACTGTCGACAAACAGCTTTATCGAGAGGGCGAACTAGCAGTCGAAAACGTGTACATTTCATCTAAGTACGAGAAACACAAACAGATGTAATCAAAAGTAATCAGATTCTATGCTGAGATAGGCATATTCGTGACCTAACCTCTGTGACGTCATACTGCATCTACGACGTCAATTCATTGTCAGCGGTGCTACGTACCGGGACATATGTATTGTTTCAATAAGACATACCTTGAAACAACACGCTGGGGTAATAAATTGTTTTACGTCAATGTGGGAATCTTTCACCCATATGCAACAAATACTCTGCAGTGAAAAGTAGCTAAAGTACACACCATTAATAGTTCAATCTTAGAATAATTGATCATTTACGTTGCTCCAGGGATATTTTACCCATATGCGACGAGCGTAGCAGAATAGTACTGTAATGCAGAAATCAAGGCAGAAGTCTACAAGAGTTATTTCCCTTGATCAATAAATCCAACCACCCCAAACCACTTTCTTTCCCATCATCCTACACACACATACAGCATACAGTGAAGTTTGTCTACATAAATTATTTATTCAAGGTTCCAGCAAAAGAAAATCATTCAACACAATCTATTACGTTATGGTACCTTGTTCTTGTGCGCGTTCACTGAAGCGTATCTGACAGTGCCCCGGAATCCGGCAGCGGCGCGAGGCGGCCTGACTTCACCTGACGCAGTCGTGTACTGCCGCGCCAGACCAAAGTCCAGCATGTACACTTTACGACAGTGGTTGGCCGACTTACCCATGGAGAAGTTTGACTGCAGAACAAGAGAAAAAGAAAAATCAAGACATAATTATTAGAATTCAGATAGAAATGGTGTCACTCAATACAGCTTTGACAATGTTTGTACTCACAGGCTTGACATCACGATGCAGGAACCCGACCTCGTGGATGGACTCGATGGCTCGGAGGATCTGTGCGCCGAGTCTCAGTGTGGTGCTGAGAGAGAAGCATCCGCGGGACTGACTTCGTCTCAGCTCAGCCAGGTTCTTGCCTTGCAGCGACATCACCACGTAGTTGTACTTCTCGTTACGGCCACAGCCAATGAAACGGCAGACGTGGTCGCGACCTTAAGACACGACAGAAAATTCAACAATTATTATTTTTTTTAAATTGGGGTTTAGATCGCTTTCAAGATCCGTTCACTTATATCACGACTTGTCAGTTTTAGAGGAGGAAATCTGCAACATCCGTAGTGCTGAATTGTTGCAGTAAACAGCATCGGCTGGTACTGAGAAGACCATTGCCACTCTACAGACATCGCATCCTATCAATATCGCGTCAGAATGGTAACTTTCATGAACATTGATGCCAGGCTCTCAGGGCGGGATTTGAACCTTTGGCTCCGAAGTCCAACACTCTACCACCGCACTACCACCCGCTCCTCAACAATAATAATAATAATAATAATAATAATAAGTAGATTTATTTAGTGCAAGTGTTCTCATGTACCAGGACATGCATTCTTTTAAAACATAATAGATTTTTTTTAAAGTACTGAAACTATGTTTTTAGACATCAATTATTTTCTAGAAGTGATATACACACACAAAAAAAGTTAAAAAATAAGATTGAATTGTAAATAAAATTGTAAAGTATTTTCAACTTCAACATTCGGCTAGTTAATAGGTTAATAAAACAGAAACTTTCCTAGGAATGTACAAAGAACAGCATGGAGGAGGATTTCCATCAATCATCAATTTATTAATTGGTAATTATAAATTCCTACTGCATCCTACTGGGAGCCTACTGTTCCTTACTGGTGGTCTACTCAGGACTTACTGGGGGGTCTACTCAGGACTTACTGGGGGTCTACTCAGGACTTACTGGGGGCTACTCAGGACTTACTGGGGGTCTACTCAGGACTTACTGGGAGTCTACTCAGGACTTACTGGGGGTCTACTCAGGACTTACTGGGGGTCTACTCAGGACTTACTGGGGGCCTACTTAGGACTTACTGGTGGGGTCTAAACACGA
>JAUTBT010046449.1:0-16456 GCA_032361225.1 Lepetodrilus schrolli | reverse complement strand
TGCGGGTTTCCTCCTGCCCTAAACTGACAAGTCGTGATATAAGTGAAAGAATCTTGAAAGCAACTCTAAACCCCAATAAAAAAAATAAGTTTTTAAAATATGGGATAAAATTCCCATTGTAGCTGCCAATGTTACTTACAAAATTGTAGTTTATAGCCATGCTTAATTCTCTCATACAATATCTATTTGACATATTTCATATTAACATACATTCATTCTACACAACATTTATTAATCTTATTTATCCAATTAGACATTGCAATATATGTTGTGTATAAATACATTAGGGAGATCCATTAGACAGCTACACTCTTGGTTACTGGGTAATGCCAACCCTGGACCAGGGGTTACCTTGGTTCACCATTATTATGTTCTTGTTAATAAATCTGCATATTATGTACTAGATACCTTGTTCTCTCTGAGCACATCTCTGGGACCATATCATGAGGGTATCATGCCATTGATACCCATTATGATAGTATAATGATCTCATGAATTGCTAAAACAACAAGAATCTTTCACAAAATATTATTTTCACAAATATGTAAACATCTTGGGCTTCACATGCAGTTGTTACTGTAAGCATCACATTAGTGAAATAGTAGACATTACTTTTAGGCTACCTCACTGGAAGTGATTGTAATGCCAAACTACATCCCTGATTAAACTCGCGTTTGTACAATTTTGAATATACCTTTACACGATTGGTAAATTTACCTTTGACCTAGGTTCAAGGCACTGACGTCACTGGAAGGGCAGCCTCGACATGACGTGTTGCAGCGTCTCCGCACCGACGGAGCAAGTCTGGATGCAGGTGCCGACATCCTCCACAAGTAGGCTTGTCTGATATTTTGGTACAGTCGACCATCTATAACATGTGTTGTATTTTAAGTTTGGTATTAATAATTATGATGATTATTCAGCATTGGTTTGTTTCTGCTAATTTTCAACATTTTGAGAGTTCACTTTCAGTATAACTTCTAATCTAGTGTTAGTACTGTTTAGTTTAAAAGCAAATTTTATTTAAGAAAAAATAAAGGATGGTTACAAAAACAACCATCAAGTTATGACAACAATAATAATAATATAAGGGTGAGAATAACAAATGAGAAACAATATTGTAATTATTTGCATGAGAAAATTAATTACATTGTTTGGTTAGTTTGATGGTAAACTGTAACAATATATTTAGTATCGTTATCCACAGTTTTGAGAACAGTTTTGTAATCTTAGGATAATTATAAAATATTTCTGTACTTTATTTTCATTACAGATATCAACAGTCCTGGAAAGAGTTGCAACAATATACGACATGTTCTGCCAAGAAAGCCCAGGTGACTTTATGCTTGTCGTCAATAAATGCATGTCATAGCATGCAAATGTGGGGGCGGGTGGTAGCGCAGTGGTAGAACAGTTGGACTTCGGAGCCAAGGTTCCAGGTTCAAATCCTGCCCCGGGGGCCCGGCATCAATGTTCGCGAAAGTTACATTTCTGATGCAATATTGATAGGATGCAATGTCTGTAGAGTGGCAATGCAGTTATCATCCATCCTTGGTCTTGTCAGTACCAGCCGGTGCTCGCAGGTTATCTCCCTTACATTTTTAATCGCTTCTCTCCCTGAGATGCCTTGTAATACAGTATTTGTTGTATTATTCCAGATCGTTGCGTATGCGTAAAAGATTCCTGCAGCGATGTTCAAGGCTCTAGACTAACATATGCCTGATGTACAGGGGCAAGTTAAATTGCACTGCGGGCCACCTACTTTTTAACATTTAGCACCTTTAGTGTCTTTGCTACTTGCTACTTGCGGAATGTTAGTCTGGAGCCCTGGTCCCCATTTCACGATGGCCTCCTAAATTTAGGAGCTCCTAACTTTATGACCCAATTTATCACCTCCTATGTTAGCTGCCGATTTAAGAATGGATAAGACTTGTGACGTCGTCGTGAGACACTTGTTACGAGGTGACAACTCTTAGGACTGGTTTAGGAGCTCCTAAATAGTTAGGAGACCATTGTGAAACGGGGGCCTGGACGTTAAGCAATGGGGATGGTTAAAACGACAGTACCTATGAATTCCAATAAAACTATATAAAAATAATAAACTTTTAAATGGCATAATTATTAAAAGCTTGATAATTATGTATGGAAGAAAGATTCACAATGCGACATTAACCAGTAAATCACTCATTTGCTCAAAATTGATAAATTTATGCATTTGCATTAGAATCCATTAGGATGCTTGTATATTTTCACGTCTTTGTTTCTATGCTGCAGAAAGTAGACCACGTGATAGGACACATGTATACGTGGTGGGAACGAGAGGTCGACAAGGTCAGTCGGCTAGAAGAGGAACTGGAGGAGTTACCTGTCCTTACTGAGCTCATCGGCAAACTCACCAGAAATCTGGGTGAGTGTACGCAACAGGGATAATTATTAAAAATGATGTACACAAATCACTTCAGCTGAAAGATTTCTCATAATGAAATTTAATTTTTAATATTTAGCATGTTTAGTAAAAAAAAAAATTAAATGATATTTTAGTCATGTTCAACTTTACCTTTGAATAATTATTCATTATTATAGACGAATTTACAGTTCTAATTTAACAGTGATGAATGAAATTGCCAAACCCACTTGAGTTATCTCCCTTTAAAACTAAGCTTGTCCATCATATTTATTATTGTTTGCACTTATCAGTATCACACAGGGTCACAGGATAACATAACCATTTACCTGTTGAGTTATCTTAGTAGGTAAAAACCATGTCAGGGACTCTCAAATTTGCCCAGGACCAGTAGTATATGTTTCAGGATGCACTGGGCCTGTGAGTTAGAGGATGCATGTGATATAGGATGTCCCATGGGTAATGTTGAATCATCTTACTAGGTAAAAACCATGTCAGGGGATTCTCTAATTTGCCCAGGACCAGTAGCATATGTTTCAGGATGCACCAGACCTGTGAGTTAGAGGAGGTATGTGATGTAGGTTGTCCCATGGGTTGCAGAGTACATCCAGGAAGACTTCCGCGTGGTGGAGGGGGCTCTTGACAGACTGGAGAGCGTGTGTGAGGACCAAGAGCAGCAGAAGAACACCCAGAGCCACCTGGAACAGCTGGCTGCCTACGAACTGACCAAGAAGGAGGAGATCCAAAAGATAAAAAGTAAATGTTCCTCCTTTATGTTGGTTATTAAAGTGAGTAATTTCCATCTCTGCTTTTACAGTGTTGAATGAACATTGCCAAACCCAGTTGAGTTCTCTCGCATTTAAATTAAATTTGTCCATCACGTTTATCAGGGGTGCATTTGCAAGCTGCACTACTTTTCACTGCATAGTATTATATACTATGTCGTGTTACAGAAGTCATTGAGCCAACATATTTAGTATGTTGTACATGTAATACTTTTCACTACAGGTTTGGACCCCGTAGTGTTTTGTAGGAAAACTCCAAAGCATGAGGTGAAGGGCCTGGGAGCATGCGTAAACCGATTTCCTGCTATTTTCATTATAACCTGTATAGCCAGCAACTACTTTGTAGAAAAATAACATAGTGTAGTGTAGTCAAATATAGTGCAGCCTGAACACATCCCAGATGAATTTTAAATACATGTAGTACAGTAATTCTCCTATTAATTTGAACCAGTAAAAGTAATGAAATTCTTAACCATTTGCATTATTAGAATTACAGTAATTATATTTAAAATGTTATATGATGTGATGGTATATATGTTTGACAATGAAAAAGAATCTGTGTTAGCATTTTACAAGATCGTCAGTACAAGACTGTTTCATGAATTGAGGCAAAATTAAATGTGCAGTTTTGAAATATGGTACCAGTAGTCAATAATAATAATAATAATAATAATAATAATAATAACAATTTTTATATAGTGATAAGATAAGTAATGATAATACTACTACTACTACTACTACTACTACTAATGATCGCGAAAGTCACCTTTCTGACATGATCATGATCGGATGCATTGTTTGTACCATGGCAATGCATTTATCATCCTTGGCCAGCCAGTGCCAGCCAGTGCCAGCCAGTGCCAGCCAGTGCTTGTAGGTTTAATGCAACATTCAGCGGATGTTGGGGGCCGCTCCTGCCCTAAACTGACAAGTGAAAGAATCTTGAAAGCGGCTCAAATCCCAATTTAAATAAAAATTAAAAAAAGAACTATTAATAATTGCATTTATCAGTCTTCTGTCATATTCTTGATGTGCATGATCGCAGGTTTTTACACCATCCATGTATTTCTGTCCCGCAGTCCAGCTGGCGAAGAGTCACGTGCACGTGGTGCAGCAGGTCAACCTTCGGCGCCACGAGTACCTCCAGGACAGACACGACGCCTTCACCGACGCCTTCAGTCAGGACATGGACTACTATAAGACACACGGACACATCGGCGGTACCACATCTCTGTTTGTGTTTACCAGAAACAAATAGATTTTTTACATTTACATAACATTGGGCCTGAGCCAGGCTGAGGTTACAATGCTTTTTTTGAGTGTGACTTCATTTCTGGCTCAAAGTTTGGGAAGAAAACTTAAATGAATATGAAATCGCATTAATGTTATATAACCTCGGGGCCATGTCTACTTTCAGCAATACATCGGAGCGTTTTACTGATATTGAATGAACGAGATTGTGTGTGTGAATATAAAATGTGATATTTATTCATGAAAAGCACTCCAGTGGTATGGTACCGTATTACTATTTATAGTAGTCTTTCATGTAAAATGTTGCAAATCGTGCGGGAAACCGTTCTACATTTAGCCGCCGTAATCGCTTTCTCGACCGAATGTTCCCAAATGCAATGAAACATTATTTCATAAGAATGTCGCTTTTCTGAATAAAGGGATGCTCAATGCTCGTTTTAACCTCAAAATGTTTGCCATGTGGAGATGATCTGTAAACCAATGTGATATGTGGTGAAAGCTGCCATTTTCCATATATTTGCTGCAGAGTTGAAAGTCGCAGATATTCGTATCCCAAAGGTCAGCAGTCTGAGTGACATCACTATTGATGAAGATGAGAATGCTATTGACGACTTCCTGGACTCTACAGAAACTACACTATCCAAGGAGAAAACCGATTCTGGTACTTTTACAAGATTTCTATTAAATATTAGATATTCACTGTCCTCTTTAAAGTGCTGCCATCATATCTTTTGTTTTATTTTGTTTTGATATATGCTTCTAGGCTAATTTTTCGCAAGCAATGTCATTAAGGCAGATTGAAATACTTAAAGCAGGAATATTATTTTAGCAAGATATTTCTTTCTTGTAGGAGAATTTGGAGAAATGCTAGGTATATTTATTGAAGATGACTACACGACTGATTACAAAATCCAGAGAGACGAGGACCTGCTGGAGGATGTCACTGTGCAGATGGAGCAGACGGCTAATACATTGCCACCAACAGTACAGGAGGACAGGGAAACCAGCAGTTACACAGCCTCATGTGAACAAAATGTCCTGTACCATGATCCAGACGAACAAGTTGTGTCTTCAGATTCCAAGTCAAAAGACAAGTCTACAGAATCTGATGAAAATATTTCAGAATCTGTTGAAAAGTCTACAGAATCTGTTGAAAAGTCTACAGAATCTGTTGAAAATACTCCAGAATCTGAAAATACTCCAGAATCTGTTGAAAATACTCCAGAATCTGTTGAAAATTCAGAATTGGTCATAAATACTCCACAATCTAGAGATAATGCTTCAGAATCTGCAGGAAAGTCTTCAACATACGATGGAAATACTCCAGAATGACGGAAAGTCTACAGAATCTGCCAGTGTTTCCAGCACCCAAGAAGAATCCACAGATGAAACCTAAAAAATCAAAGACCTAAAGTGGAGAAATAATCAAAGGGAGATAACTCGGTCACGGAAGAGATGGAAAGTTGGCAGGAATTTCTTTTTCAGTCTTCTTCCAAATAACACGATAACTTTATGAGGTGTAACTTCCCTAAGGGATGGGTGGGAGGAAGAGTGCATGGGGAGGTTGGGTGGAATGGACAGATTTCTTTGGTATTTTATATTCACATTGATTGAAAAATGTATAACAATTTTTTTTTACATTAGAAAACAAATGCCTCCAATGTCCGACAGGGACTAGGGTGTGGTAGATATGTTCATTGTTAACCGTCATTAGTTGGTTGTTAATTTTCACTGGACCCAAACAGCTGAAATCCATTTCTCAATCAAATAGTGAGTGATTATGGTGTTTAACGTCGCTGCGGGAATCTTTCACCCATTTGCGACGACAATCAGAATAGTAATCACCATTAAATAGACATCCAAAGGCAATAGAAAATTACTTAGCACGTGGGTCACTAATCATGTCGATTACAGTATTACATTGGTCGATTTGTAATATGTAATTGAAATTAGTGTTTGAAATATATTTTCAGCTCAATTATTTCTTGAGATAGGTTATGTAATACATGTGCAACTCCTAACAGAATGTCAAGTGAAACTGGAATTGATCTATCACACAGCAGTGTTTGAAATTGTTAATAAGGGGGTGCTCCTCCCAGTGTTAATTGTGGTCAGATCTGTAATTTGCAGGGGGTCCAGTTGATATCTTTAACATGGAAGATTTTAAAATAACCACCAGGACCCCCTCTATTTCGAACATTGAATGTCAACAACTTTCTAGAAGAAATGACTATAGCCCTTGCCCTGGAAGTAAAGAGCTTGTTAATCTGGGCCATTGCTGTTGTACTCCTGTGGATACATGTTTCGGGCAGGTGGACAATCCTTACTTTCCAGCCCCCCCGAGTGCCCGTGTAGCCTGCATCTAGCATCGACCTGACTGGAGGCTAGTAGTACTGAACTAACACTAAACAGAGGTGTCATGATGAATATCTTCAATGTCAGTGTTAGAAATTCAGAAAATAACAAGGGGGTCCTTCTCCATAGGCCCAATGTTAATTGTGGACAGATCTGTAATTTGCAGGGCGTCCAGTAGATACTTTAATGACCACCAGGACACCCTCTATTTCGAACACTGACACAGCCATACAAAGTTATCACCTGCATTATGCTTGCCTTTGCGCTTTCCTTTGATGAACATTTACCACATGGCTAATTGAGTTACGTCCAGCTGTGTTTTCATTGGCCGCCGGGTACTATCACTACCAGGGATGCTTTCACCTCTCAATTGGTTAATTTTTCAATCTATAGTTTCACCATTTTACAAGTTCGTGATATGCACACATGAGATTGGTTTAAGGAGTATAGATCCATTTTCTTTGGGAAATGTCACATTAATAATGTATACTAATTTAAAAGAGCTTGTCCATACTGATAGAACCATATTATGGTAGTTGTGTTAGTATATATATATATATATGTTCTTTGTTAGCTCTTGATTTCTCTAACCTTTCCCGCTTACCATAGGCAGAGGCTACTCTATCTTTTTTTTATTCTTTTTTAAATATTTTTTTTATATAGGTACGGTCAGGGAAAGATCATAGCCATGTAAAAATTAGCTTATGGTCAGCAGGGAAGGCTAGAGGAATCTTGAGCGATTCTACTTTTCCGCACCGGTGCGAGGCACTAATGTTCAAAATGGCTAATGTTGGAGTTGAGTACATTTTGTACTGTTGTGACAGAACTGGTACCACAAGCAAATAAGTACAACATTTGAATTTGGTGCTTATCTTTTGCCAAAATGCATACAAATTGTGATGTGAATGAGTGAGGCTGTGAAACAAATGATGTTTATTTTTCTTCAAATACAGTAGTGTAAATAAGAAATGATTATTTTGTAAGAATAAAAGTGAATCCAATAAGAATTTCTGTTCATTTCTACCATGTCTACAGTGTATGCTACAAATGAAGTATGATCACATATATTAATATTTTAAATATCAAATTAAGCTATTTTGCACTTATTGGGTCACTACAATGCTATTGTAACTGTAGGGAATATCAGAAGTACATACGCCATTGCCATTGTTTCAGGGATACATCATATTGAATAAATTAGTGCTTTACGTTGCAACGGGAATATTTCACCCATACGCGATGACGGATAGGTCATAACACAACCTTGTAAATAACGAAAACTGTATGTAACCAAAATATGAATGCATTTTATTCCACACTTTTGCACAACAACAAACAACTCATTCATTAGCATTTGCTATTAGTTCTAGAGTTCTAGATAGTCATACTGCCCAGAGTCATTGACAGATGCTATGTAGACAATGGTAATACGTTTCAGAGGCTAGAATACCACATGGAACGCAACTTGAAAGAATATCAGGAAATATGAGAACACAACCATTCTACAAGTGGATATGATAACTGACATGATTATAAAATATCATTCAACAATTCATGAATTTTAATGAACATCAATACATTATATCACAGTCATTTACATCAATACAAGTTTTTAGTGAAAATATAAAATGCATTCCATACTATCACGAACTGCAAATTGTCATCATAAACCCGATTGTACCTACATTGAAATGCAGTTTGATATATATCACATGACCTCTGATCAAGTCATCATACCGTATCTGATAAAGGACAGACTACTAAACTATTAACCCTCTTCCTGGGTAAGGGGACATAACTTGAAGTGGTACAATTCCATGTAAAGGGGAAACACCTAAATTTGCCTTGTTTCATTTTCATTTAGTGTCTCGAAGAAAATGTTTGTATTTATTGACATGAGACAAAAAAATATATAACATGAAAATATTGAAAACCAGTGGGTCATGTGGAAAATGTAGCTTGTTACCCAAAATACTTGTGGAGACACCAAATGTACATACTTTCAGGTAAAAATACATTTGACCATGAATTATGTCAACAAACCGTGATTGTATGCATTTAAAACTAGTATACACTCAATTGAATATACACTGGGTTTCCATTAAAATAAATACATGTACACTGAATATTTAATATAATATAAAAGTTATCAACAACAATATACAATAGGGTGTAAAATAGTTCTAAATGTGAAATAATATGTCAATTTAATATATTTGAGAGAATTTACACCATATGAATAAATTAAAATCCAATAGCTTGCTGAGTATTCTTGTAGAAATAATAATGTGAATATTTATATTCCACCAGCTCCATGCTGGAAAGCTTGCTAAGAAAACTACATGCATTCATTTCACCTTTCCCTGGGAATTATACAACCCAAGCTGACAGTTACGGTGCTAGGTTTTACATGCACAACTCCATCTCATCCTACCAGGTACCCATTCACAGTTCAGTGGACTGGAGCAGTGTGGATCTAAGCACTTTGCGGGAATACACGATGGCATGAGCTAGGCTTGAACCCAGACCTCAAAGTGGTTTGAATTGCTTTGGTGGTAGGAATTAGCCACATGGATCATGTGCTACTATTATCTCTTGTGGTTATCTACCAAGGTCAAGGTCAGTCACACGGGAATACATGCTAAACGACCACAGCTCCAGCCATAAGAAACCAAAGTTGTTGTTGTCAAACACGATGAAATGACCTTTTGACATTGATGGGTCTGTGAAGCCATCTCCTGCTATTTGTCCTTCACCATGAAACCTGAAACATTTTATGATTGAAACAAGAGCATTGAAACAGCAAATTATTATTACCATAGGGGGGAGGGGGGGTATTAATTGGAGTTCAGAGGAGCGTTCAAGAATATTTCACTCATATCACAGCTTGTCAGTGTAGATCATGAGGAACTGGTAACCTTTTCTTTTTGAATAAAATATGTTTAACTAAATGGATGATATTAGAGACATTTAGCTTTCTCATGTTTAACTTCAAACATGAATATTCCTGCATTACATCACATAATACGTGATATTTGACAGGCTTGCCCACATTAAAGTGAAAATTAGAATGTGCATGTGAATAATATCACATGATCAACAAAATAATGTGGCGTAACACACAGGATTTCACATCCTTAATTTCAATGTTGGAAACCTAAAGGTCTTCGTTATTACTATTAATATAATATAATATAATATTAATATAATACTATTATTATTATGATAATTATTATTACTATTACAGTCTCGATTACAGTATATCAATAGTTCACAAAACAGCAATTTTCTGATAATCTGCGGACCTGGCTCTGCATGTGGTTGGAGCGGATTGCGGGAAGCGTTCGTAGCAGTCATCTGGAATGTGGAATGGCTGCGTGGGCAGCTGCCAGATGTCAACATCTGGGGGAAGTTCCGGGATGTCGATCTGCCCCATGAGCTGTATGCTCGTCTGCTGTTCCATGGCCAGAACCATCGGCCTTGTCATGTCCACACGCACACTGACTTTGCCTGCCGGAACATTGGGGTCACCCTGGAATCATGAGGTCAAAGGTGAACCAATTGACCCCTAGAATGGATCGTAAGGTCATGCGGTAAAGGGACAGGTTTCTGTTCCAGAGAAAGTTAAGAAGAGCCAGTGTGATTTGCCGTCGGGGGAAGATTTACGAAAAGATGCCTGAAAACAGGGTGCAATATAATGGAGTTTTGAATAGAATTGGAAACATGGTCAAATAAGAATAGAGATTTATGACTATTGTAGCTCTACGATTGTTCTATGGAACTGGGCGCTCCTGTATGAAACGGTGCAACCGATCTCCAATAAATATTCTCGAATATGCGTAGAATACAAATGCCAGTGTCAAAGGTGAAAGCATTATATAGCAACTTCAAGCAATGCAAACTAGATGATAAACACACATTATTAGTGCTACAGTGCCCCAGGCAGTTGTTCTTCATGTGCTTTCACCTTTGATTCCAAACTCTGAGCTGGCCAATAGGTGTCCTAGTATTCTGGAGGCCCCAAGGCCGCGATGTGGCTCCATTGTTCCCATATTTTTTTAGATTTTTGTTTTGTAATTGGGGTTTAGAGCTGGTTTTAAGATTCTTTCACTTATAGCACGGCTTGTCAGTTTTAGGGCAACATCTGTAGCACTGAATGTTGCAGTAAACCTGCGAGCACCGTCTCTTAATGAGGGACCACCACTGGTCCTATATACATGGACTCAACAAAACAATATGGATGTACGGATAAACTCACACTGATTTTCCTTCCTTCTCCTTTCTTGTTAGAATCGCAATATGACAGCTGGATGATCTCATTACCATGGCCGCCATAGTTGCCCTTGAACAGTCCCGGCTGAATAATGACGTCAGATGGCGACGTTAGTCTGGGCAGTCTCGTCATCCGATATTCATACCTGTCATCACCAAAGTGGACATTACATCTATAGTAGTGCTAGAATTAAATTTCGTATAAATATTCCTTTTGGGGATAGTATTATGTATTGTTTGTATTGTCAATCTCTCATTATAGTCTCATAGATTTCTAGAGTATTCACAATTGGAATTGGTATTTTGTGAAAATATTCTTTCTGAGGAGGGAGCAGTGTCCTTGGTGTAAATTAACTCAAAAGAATAAATAAAGTCCTAAAAGGGGGGAAAAAAACAAACAATTTACATATTTGGGCTTTCTGCAAGAGTCTGCAGGGGTTGGGGTGGGGTGTCGGTATCCAGGGGTTAAAAACTCACTTAAGTTGTGTAGTTGCACGGAACTTCCTGCGGGGCAGATCCTGATCATGGCGGAAGAAATTGATAGGTAGAACACCTGTCTCCTCCATCAACCACTCCTCAAACTCCTGACAAGGGAGGTAACTCATGATATAATGTCAATCACACATGTTTGTAATATTGAGATGCATTACTGCATATCGTTGGTCTTAGAATTAATAGAACATTCATAATGAAATGTCGATATGTTATATATTCAGTGAAATCAATTGAATTGCATTCATGCATTTAATATATTGCTTGTTTAATTAACCTATCACGAAGCCACTCCAACTTAAGTGCACGTTAAGATCTTCCACGTGGCAAGCATGCAAACCAATGATCGTGTCGATCCAGAACATTGCTGTTGGTATTTCTTATCCGTACTTGGTTTTACGATATAATTTATACCTGAATACAAAGTTGTAACCTTAATTGCTACAGTATTGTTTGTCGGAAAGTTCCCGCGTGTCTAATCAACGTTATGTCAAACTTCAAGCGTTGCTGTATTCTGATTGGCTGATTGGTTTATTGATAAAAGCTAACTTTTGAGAAATTTTAATCACTGTTCATGGTGTGATTATTATCCCTTTACGTATTTAGAATCTAGCCTTGGATAGATTTTACAACCATTGCCATACCTTCTGCTTCCCATCTGGATGTCGATGGTTGTCGTTTTCTGTGCATTGGAAACACAGCTGTGTTCTATTATTTCTCTGAAATATGTAGTAGACCAAATACGATGTTATTTAACTGCATTTTAAAACCGCTTTCAAGGTTATTTTTCTCATATCAAGACTGGTCTGTTTATGCCAGGAGGAAACCTGCAACACCTATAGTATTTTGTGTTGCAGTAAACCTCCATCTCATTCAAATCAGATACCAACTTGTGTTCAGATATTTGGACATATGAGTGCACATTGAGCAAAGACTGTCCAAAGTATGTAAAGGATCTAAACTTGAGATATGATTTTAATTACATGGAGTAAATCTGTGAACTATAGCTTGTGCTGATGAACAAATGATGACATTAAAAGAACTACGATGGTATAAACATTGTGCATTGAGCAAAGACTGTCCAAAGTATTTAGATCTAAACTTGAGATCGGATTTTAATTACATGGAGTAAATCTGTGAGCTGACCATTTGCTGATGAACAAATGATGACATTAAAAGGACTACGATGACAGAAAGCAAAGGATCCTTTTATGATTGCACTGGAAATGAAACTGCTACGAGGACTGAGGCCATGTCCTTATAGGCAGGTTCAAACTTTACCTCCTTCAAGTCTGACGATCTACCACAGTACTACTATACCTGCAGATCAAATATATACATATTTTAATGACATTGTAGCCATGTGACCAACTGGTGACATACAATGCTCCTATCCTAGTCTCAGCCGGCAGGGATACCTACTTTTACTAGCAGTCTGTTAGGCACAATCCAGCCAACTCTGGTTTGAATCCCTAGATTGACATGGTCCTCTTGCAATGGTGCCCAATGTGTGGGATGTGGCATATCAATAGACACAGCTGTCCATTCAATGATCAGACATTTAAGTAATCTGAGTGCAGCAGTCACAACGTACCCATAGTATGCGACCTTTGTGAAGACCTTTGAATCCTCTGTGACAAAAAGCTTCCAGCGTGCGTCTGTCGGCCGCCATTTTAATAGTGAACAAGGAGCGCATTCTCATTGGCTGGTTAACATTGGGCTTCACCGGGGGCAGACATTCTCGACCGTGAATACAACCTGCCTCAAACTTGACAAAAAAAACAACAACATGTTATTAACTTGGTAAATTAGTAGGTTGGTTGATTTGGGGTTTACATCAGCTTTCAAAATTCGTTCACCCATATCACAGCTGACATGTTTTGTACGAATATGCCCTGCTTGAGTGAGTGATTATGGAGTTTAACGTCGCTGCTGGAATCCTTTACCCATTTGCGACAATAAAATGTCCCCACTCTAACTAGGCAAGATTTTCACCAACTGTTGGTGCTAGCTCACAGAAATGTTGCAGCATTTAGTAAAAAAGGATACCCACACATTATTAACTGACCCTTAGCTGACCTGTCTTTGCTTTATTCTTAGATGCTTTTAATGCTGTCATTTTTTAATGTCTTTTGGTATGACACGGCTGGGCTCGAACCATATGCTTCAATCTACCTCTCTCCAACCTGATGCTCTAACAACTACGTACATCACAGAGATAGTCGGAATAACTCAACATTAAGTCAAGGAGGTGATTGTTATTACCCACCATTACGTCATGGAAGCAGTCATTATTATCCAAAATATGCGACGATTCTAGCAATTTGATTGGTTGATAGGTGTCTTGGAAAAACTTGTACACCCTGGTTTACCCATAGTTAAAAGTTATGACATCATGATCATTGTGATGTCATGACAGCCGCCCTCGACTCGTACGTTAGAAAGACATTTTGCAGGAATATTCGCAAGTTCGCTTTCGTAAAAGTATGTAGATCTATTATGATCTTGGAAAAATTCGTTCTGGGGTGTACAGGTTTTGACAAGCCGAAATTTCTCATACACCGCTCAACCTTCGGTCTCAGGGTGTACAAGAAATTTCGGCTTGTAAAAACCTGTACACTGTTAACTAATATTACCCACTGTAACTGACAGTAGTAAAGCCGATGGACTGATGTTGAGTTGTGTTCAGTCTTCTACAGAACTATTGTAGTTTTAGACATTGTAAAAAAAAAAAGAATCTGTAATGAATTCTGGACAATTTGAGGATTACCTTTATATCAATCAATCCACCATAGTCCTCCAATTCCAGCTGCCAAAGTCCGATGCTGCTTCCAAACTGATGCAGCACTACAACAGACACATAAAATGTCAATATTCTTCCAATACAAATAAAAAAAATATATATATATACAGTATATTTAGAAAAAGAGTACAGTTGTCATTTGCGATATAGCATATTATTTTTGTAGATTTCTCGCCATATTTTTCCTTAGTAATATCAACCTATATTTATTTGATTCCATGGTTTACGGATCCACTGCACTGTTTTTTTCCACTTTGGAAAATAAAAAAAATAAAAAATAAAAATAATTATTTTTATTATGTTCCGCTGACAGTGTACTGTAGTCTTTAGAAAATTATAATAATAAATGACGAAGGAAAAAGTCGTATAAACCATCATTGGACATAAACAAAGCCAATGGTTGATACAAAGTTGAAGTCAATTTGATTGCTTACTGGTAAATAAGTATAGTAAAGTATAAAGTATAACAATTACTGCTATTCAAGCATTACTTTGAAAATAATCATCAGTGTTCGATTTTAAAGGTGGTCCTGGGGTCTTTGGAAAATGTGCAATGTTAAAGGTATCTAGGGGACACCCCTGCAAATTACTGATTTGACCACCATTAACATTGGGCCTATGGAGAATGACCACCTTATTATTTTCTTAATTTCGAATACTGATTGTGCATTTAAAACTTAACAATTCATGTGTACTGGTGTTTATAACAATTATACTGATTAATGATATTTATTTTCTGTCATCCGACCATTCATAATCTTCAGTTATTATTATTTTTCTATTGGACCCGACCCACTTGACAAATATGTTCTTTTTTTTTTTATTGTGGTTTTAAGTCGCTTTCAAGATTCTTTCACTTATATCACGACTTGTCAGTTTAGGGCGGGAGGAAACCTGCAACATCCGTAGCGCTGAATGTTGCAGTAAACCTGCAAGCATCGGCTGGTACTGACAAGACTAAGAATGATAATTGCATTGCCACTCTACAGACATCGCATCCTATCAATAGCATGTTGGAAAGGCAACTTTCGCGAACATTGATGCCGGGCCACCAGGGCGGGATTCGAACCAGGAACCTTGGTACCGAAGTCCAACTGTTCTACCACTGCGCTACCACCCGTCCCCCACTTGACAAAATATCAAATTATATTTATTTATATTTTCAATCGCCCGAGGTAAAATTATCAAATAAAAATCCATAAACCAGGGATTCAAATAGCTATGGCCTTATGTATAAAAAAAAAAGAAATGTAATATTGCATGCAATGATGATTTTGACACTAAGAAAGAAAAACGCACATGTATGTGAAATGCATGCAGTATAGCGTAAGTACACTGTATAATACATACCACGAGTATACAGTGCCTTGTATGTGAGATTCCATCCATCAACATCACTGAAAGGGTAATCTGCAATAGATACAATAGACTAATAACATATTCCTTTTGTTTTATATCATTCTACATGTTAATTCTAAGTATCTGATAAGTGAGGACTCATAATTAATTATAACTTGTTAAATTTGAGGTCACATGAATATTCTGAGATTAGTGTGAACTGGAAAAGGTGTGTGAAAACAAATTTAGATGAAATGAAAATATATGTAGCAGCTATAGTTAAACATATAAGTAAAGCTATAATGACCTATTTAATATGTTTACTCATCAAACAATCATTTACGTGAAACTAGTAATATTTGATTTGACTAACCAAATCATGCTTTGTATTCCTACATTATTCCTGACATTCCACTAATCACCCGACGTTCCACTAATCAACCTACACCATATTTTATTGAATTCAATAAATGCTAATTAATATTAGATCTAACTTCTACGATGAACTAATTAAGTTACATAAATGTAATATTCATACTTTAACAATATACAACTACCACTGAGCCCCATCAAGGTTTATCCCCTTTCTAATTACTGGTACAGAGGAAATAGTTTTACGTCAATTACCCAGTATTGTAAATCCTGTTAGTTAAATACCACAGATTGCACATGTATCACCCAATACTGGCTCCCACAGGAGATAACGTCAGTATGACAACAATGTTATTCTACTGTAGATAACATTTTACAACTTCA